>PITA01016367.1:0-46842 GCA_004023965.1 Spilogale gracilis
TGATTTCACATTTTCAACTGAAAGAATCCTGAATTATTTTCAAGTCATGAAACAAATGCCATCCAAATTGGAATTTCAAGATAAGCTCACAATCAAAAGGAATGTAGCATGGAGTTGAATTTCAAATAAATGTTTAGTTCCATCTCATTTTTTTAACTTGAGTACCAGGAATATGAAAGAGAAAAATACAAACATAAGTATCAAAAAAAAAAAAAATCCCCTTAAACCAACTGACATTCAGAAGAAAAGCCCGCCTGCTGTTGTGTCAAAAATAGAAACAGACATAAATGTGAGTATCTTAGTTGAAAGGCTAAAGCAAACTTACAACATAGATATAGGCAGTGTGTTGCAGAGATAGAGGACTAAGGAGCACAGACTGAAGTCCTACTTCCAGGATGCTTACAGTTGAATGGTGATCAAGCCCAAGGCCAGACCAGAGAACTTGTCAATTTCTGGTTATAGCCTCTGTGCAGAGCTGACCTCTTTTTCCAGTGGACCCTGCCTTTCCCCAGTGCAGAGATGCCCATGTTCCTGGTGCCATTCACCACATGCCACAATCTTGCTTTCAGAGTTCAACTGAATGTTGTGGACTTTTCAAAATTCCTGACTTACATCTGATGCCTCCCTGCTTCTCCACAGCAAAGACAGCTGGAGCTGGTGATCATCTAAAGATCTTCTCTTTCCACTCCTTTCCTGAATCCCTTCTAATATCCTGCCAAAGAGAGGTAAGTGACCACCCAGCCTCTGCTAGAGAAAATAGTCCATAGACATACACATAGAAAATAGTTCATCTTCACCCATTCATCCTCTACTCACCCCAAATACCAATCCTGGGGACCTTCTGGGACCACACAGAAAAAACTGAATTTCTGTGCATTATCAACATCCCCATTTTTACTAACATCTCTCAGGTCTTTACTCACGTACCAGACACTCTGCTAGAAACTCTATTTTTTTAAGGTTTTTATTTATTTACTTATTTGATAGGGAGTGAGAGAAAGAGACCATGTGTAATTTGGGGGAGGGGCAGCAGGAGGAGAGGGAGAAGCAGGCTCCCCATTGAGAAGGGAGCCCAACTCCAGGCTTGATTCCAAGACCCTGGGATCATGACCTGAGCCAAAGGCAGACACAACTGACTGACCGACCCTGGTGTCCTTCTGCTAAGAACTTTAAATGTACTGCCTCATTTGATCTATCAAACCCTTTAGTCAGCAGGTACTAATACTTTGTTCCATTTTATAGAAGGAGAAATCAAAGGTCAGAGCCATTGAGTAATCCACCCACAACCACAAAGTTGGTGAGTGACAGAGTCAGAATTTGAACTCTTCACTCTTAAGCATACATCACTCTCCACCTATTAGGCAACAGCTTTGCCCTCTCCCTGAGATTGCTCTCATGGAGCTGAAACGTTCTTGTTTTCAAAGCAAAGAAATCATCACATTCTGTCCAATACAGTGACCATTAGACCATTGCTCCAGAGATCCTAACTGCAGTGCAGATGGCTCATCAGAATAGCTAGTCAGATTAAGACTATGATGAAAATAGGGTAAGGAGTGCAACTGACAGGGCTTTCATGTTTGCAGTGTCAGAATGGAAGTGAAGATAACTATGTCAAATACCTGCATTCCCACATCCCAGAATGTCCCAGGGTGCCCTTGCCATTCCTCCTTCTTTTGAACATCTCAAAAAATCTGTGAGTATCTGGGACAATAAGCTTTTTTAGATCATAATCTCCATTTGCAAACTCTGAGCATCGTGACAGCATCTTTCTTAGCTTTGAGTCATATACACATTTGTTTGATAAAATAAAGGGGAAAAATCACTAAGCAACAATCTATATAGCACTAAGGAAAATTCAGAAGTTGGCACTGCTTTAACCTCACAGCCAAGAGTTACGCCAGCCAAGGCACCACTTGTCTTAGTTTGGGGTCCCCAAGAAGAAAACTCTGAGACAAGGACTTGGAGACATCATTTATTCAGGAATTGATCCCCAAAAGCATAAGTAAGGCTGTGGGAAAGTAAAAAGGAAAGAAAGGAAGGCAATGAATGGTTCCTTCATGAACTGGATAACACTATGGGCTTCTGTGGCTCAGTCTCACTGGGGACACGCTGGGCAACTGTACAGAATGCTCCTCAAAGTTGTTGCACTGGGCAATGAAAGGCTGAGATAGTGCCCACCTTAGAATATCACCTCTGCAGATGCTGAATTCCCTGAAATCCTGGATCTCACCTGACCAAGATGAAGCAGTCTTCTATAGCTCTGGAGATAACAACTCTGAGAGCCCCTGGCACAGATGTTTGGGGAAGAACCTTGGCAGTGGTGTCTAGGGCAGCTATCCTGAGGGCATGTGGACTGCCACATTGTGGGCTGAGGGCATGGGGCCTGGCACATCACAGCATTTGATCTATCATCTTCATCCAGCCCTTCTAAAAGAAGCTTGGAATAGAATATCTCCTGTGGTCTTCAAGTGAAGCTCTGAAGTTTAACACAACTTTAGAGTTAAAGTGATAACAAAGAAATGGACAGACACTTGCAACTTGTTGATGTGGGAGTGCCTGTTCAAAATGGAAATGGGTACCTACATTAGGTTGCTAGGGCTGCCATAACAAAAACCATGGACAGGACAGCTCAAACAACAGAAATATATTTTTTCACAATTCTGATGTTTTCACAATCAAGGTGTCAGCAACGCTGGTTTCCTTTGTGGCCTCTCTTCTTGGTTTATAGATGGCCACCTTCTCCATGGTCTTCACATGGTCTTCCCTCTGTATGAATCTCTCCTAATCTCTTCTTATAAGGACATCAGTCATTTAGCTCATGTTGTCTTCATTACCTCATTAAAGATTTATCGTAAAGTACAATCACATTTTGAGATACACATTTCAGCCTATAACAATTGCTCTCTCTCCATCTGCAGGCTCACTAAGCTACAGAAATTCTTAGTTCCCTGGAGAAGAACATGGTGGGATAATTTCTGAAGAACCTTACATAAATGAACTAGAGTTTAGGAGTATCTGTGGACATTGAGTCTGGTGCCTGCCTCCCATTGGAGATTGTAGAAGATGGGGATGTCAATGGGGAAAAAGAAGGAAAAAGCAGAGGAAGGCTGAGTTTGGAATGGCAAGGATTTATGTGTTACCTATGGGTTCAGAGAACACTGTATGGGAGCCAGGGTTGAGCCTTATTATTGGAAGAGAAGAGGCTATGCAGTATAATGCAGGGCAGAAGGTAATAGACGGAGGGTTTGGAAAAGGCCACCTGTAGAGTCAATCTCCTGCCATACCATCCAGAGTTCACCTAGAGTACACAACAAACCACACATCACTCACAAGGGAGTCAGTACTTGGAGGCCTACGACACCAACCACCAACACCAGGAGGAACCTACAAATAACATGAACTCTGTAGAAATATCTTTCTCTTTTTGCTTTCATCATCCTTTCGTATGTCCCAACCCAGGATGAGCCAATCTCAGTGTGTAGAAGAAAGAGAAAAAACCAGGAATGACTAGCAAAAGAAAAGACCATAGCTCTTTCCCAAATGATGGATCAGACCTGACCTGGGAGAAGGAGAGGGGCTCGAAATTGAACATGAGACTGAAGTTTCCTTTAGACTTGATGGGAATGTTTAATACCTGATAGTGAAACAGGGTTTGTTTGATGAGGAAAAAGGACAAGCAAGCTATGGGATCTTCTGCCAGATTTCATCTAAGGGATAAGCAAAGGGAATTAGACAGAGAATATTTAAATACAACCGATGAATAAAAATAAAATCATGCTTTATTTCTATCCCTGTTGAGTTCAGCTTTATCGATCAACCAATGCTATTTCATGTTTTCAGGCATAGATTATTGAAAAAGTATTCTAAACTGACCTCTCTCCCAGAAATCCTTCAAGTTATTTTGTACCCAACTTCATGTTCTTTGGACCCTACTTCTATCCCATTATTCCTCTGCTCAAAATTTTTCATTGACTCTTTGGTCTAAAGGATAAAGCCCAGGGTTTTCAATTTGACCTTAAGGACCCTCCCAAACAATCCTTAACTCTAGATGTCAAATGATTCCTCCTTCCCAAGGCAAACTACATTCTAATCATAAAGGTTGGAAAGGCTAACTCATCAGTTTCCTGGGGAGCCTCCCCTTGTGCCCTGGAGACATTCTGAAATGAAGATTGTTCTCAATGACATAGATCAGGGAACCAAAATCATCCACCCCCTCACTCAACCATCCTCTGTCAGAGTTGGCTGCCAGGTGTTAGGAGTCTAGGGCTCTTCCTTGTCACAGCTTCCTTGCAGAGTTCATGTGACCAGTATATGGTGCCCCATTATCTTCATATCTAACCTTTCCCATTTTGCAAGATTGTACATCAGGACCTGATCATGAGTTCTATTTTATATATTGGGACTTTATGGAAGAACCTAAAGTCTATGTCTTTACATTTTCCTTAGTCTTCTTGGGTACAAAGTGAGACAAAAGAAAATAAAAGAAAGAAAGAAAATGTAGACTTTTTTAAACAACTCTGAATTTCACAGAAAATCTAAATAATAAAACTTGATTATGTCACCCTTGAAGAGATGGAGCCACATAAAATATGGCCCTGCCAGGAGTTCAGTGTGCTTGGAAAACTATGGGGCAGGTGTTGAGCCTCAAGTAGACAAGTCTGAATAGGGTCTCTTTGGACTTTTACATTTTCTTGCAACAAATAACACATCTATCAAGAAAATACATTTGCATGATCTAGAATACAGTCTAGAATTCAGATCAACATTTTTCTTTCTGGTTCTTTTATTTATTTCTTTAAAATCATTTTATCGTTACCTTGCAAGCTTGTGCCTGAATTAAAGCCTTTAATAAAAGCAGTGATGGTTTTATTTCTCAGATGCCTCACGATCACATTAACCTCTCCTCAGTGGAGTTATTAATTGCACATTCTGCCCACACTCCTTTGGTGTGGCTTCCGAGGACAAAGAGTCAGAAAGCTTCTCTCCAAGGGAAGGACATGTTTATCGCCAGCCTCATGGGAGCATTTGCATAATTACTGGGATGATTAAGGAGGTGTTTTCTAAAATAGACAAGATTACTAAGTTTTAATATGTTTCGTGACAATGCATAAGAAGAGTGCATGTTGTACCTGATATAGGACCCTGCAAGTCGCCAAAATCAATAACTCTGTGGAGATGCACTGGGATGAATTCAGTCAGGGATATAAACAGAAACTTCAAGGGGAAATGAGCTTTAATTCCCAACGAGAGAATTGTTTGTGATCTGAATGAGGACAGCTGTATAGGAAAGGTAACAGAAAGCCTGGGGACAGAAGTCTTAGACGGTTCACTCTAATCCTCCCATGTTGTAAAGACAGCTTACTGCGGGGGAGGAGAAGTGCCAGTGGGGGCTTTGATGAATTCTGAGATTGGAGTTAAACCTTTTCTAATTTGACTCACTGATATTTAATCGTGTAACTGTGCATCCTTAATCAAAACTCACAGGGAATCTCTAATCTTGTGTCCATAAAACAGAAGACTAGATTAGGGGCCTCTGACCTGCCTGTGCTTTCCAGCTGTTTCCTACTTTTTTATTTGCTAGGCACTTCTATTACTCACCCTATTCCCTAGTAGCCCCAGAAATAGCAAAATGGTCTTCTGAAGTTTAAGGAGAAAAAATACGAAGAACGTACTAGTGCCTGTTCATGTTCAATCTGTTGTCTGGTTGTTCACTAATTCCTTCATTCTTTGATTGGTTAAACAACATCAATTACGCGGCAGGCATTGTTTGATGTGGTAAGAGAGAGCATGAACGAAACTGACATGTCTATTTCTACAGCCTGCATCCGGTAAGGACTTTTTTACCCTTTCTTTGCTAAGTAAGTGACTGTAGGTGATCCAGGAAAATAAATGTGCTTTTAGTGAGTAAATGGTACTATAAGAGAATTCTTCCCTTTCGGATAACTGCAAGGTGCAAATTCTTTACTAAAGAAATTCAGTCATATGTCTGGTAAAATGTTTGGATGCTGTTAGAAGATTGATAATCAAGTGATAAAATTTGTCATTACAGCATCACAGAATTTTGATAACCAGACAAAGTCTTTAGATAGTGCCTGATGCATTTGGTATGTACAATAAACAGAACACAGCTTTTCTAGACAAATGTCCCTGGGGACAACAAGAATGGTACTCATACTGCACCTGTCCCTTGACCGAAATCCTACCACATCCAGGTAATACCTGCCTCCTATTACCACTTTAGAAAGCTATGCATTTTAACAATGCTTTTAAAACCTTTCAATTCTTCAGCATCCAAATTCCATTTCAGTCATGAAACCAAACTTAAATAACCAACAGCTGACAAAAACAAGCAGAATAGCTCCACAACAATGAAAGACACTAACATCCTGTGGAGGCATTTCCCTGTCACTGCTACCAAAATAATCATAATAAAATAAATACAGATTTTCAGGAGAGAGAAAACGTGCTTTCAGGTTTTGAAAGAATCTTCTAGGTTGGATCTTCCTAAATTTGCATAAACCAAGGCGTGGTCAACTGCTCTGCATTCCTTCCCTAGTCATCCTTAATAATAATAATATTAATAGTTAACTTTAATAATAAGACTGATATGCAAAATGCCTGTAAGAAGGCAGCATTATTGAAATAATACAAAAAGTAATATTCTGCAATCAGATTTATTCTTCCCACTATCTTACAATACTTGGGCAAAAACCCAGTGTAGCAAAGTATTAACTTTCAACACCCGCATCCAAAATGATCTTCTCCGTTGACACTGGCGTATGGAAAAGCATAAGCAATAGCAAGATTGTTTATCAACTCGAATGAAAAAGCCCTCCTCTTTCAGCTGTTCTTCTTGGTTGAGACCAAATAGATTCCCAGAGATGTGTTATAAGCCACTCCAGAGACAGCAGACACCAAGCTCCTGGGAGAATATTAGCTGCATGTCAGTCACACTTTATTTGTGAGAGAATTTGCTCACTACGAGCATGTTAATAAAAAGCACACTAGAAAACATGAAATCAAAAATAGCTTGTCAAACACAAAAAGCTAGAAACCACAGCTACCTGGCAAAAAAGAAGTACTCATACTGAAAAGAAACTTGCCCTGCCCAAGTAGCATCCTATCCAAACCAGGAGGAAGTGAATGTGAGGACAGAAACAAGGAGACTGGGGATCTCAGACAAAGGAGGAAGAAAGTTCTTACAGCACTTCTCTTTCCATCATTGTTCCAGAATACAAGGGGGTGAAAGAAAGCCAGAGGAAGCAAAGATTGTGGCCACTTCCAACTACATTTGACTTTCTGACGACCAGTTGCTTCTCACAGTTCCCAGTAGCTACTGGCCAATCTCTTTTCATCTTAAAAAATATACTTTAGGGCACCTGGGTGACTCAGTCGGTTAAACATCTGCCTTCGGCTCAGGTCATGATCCCAAGGTCCTAGGATCCAGTCTCTCATCTGGCTCCTTGCACACCGGACTGCCTGCTTCTTCCTCTCCCTCTGCCCATCCCCCCAGCTCATCTCTCTCTCTCTCTCTCTCTCTCTCTCTCTCTCTCTCTCTCTCTCATAAATAAAATCTTTTTTTTAAAGATTTTATTTATTTGACAGAGAGAAACACAGCCAGAGAGGGAACACAAGCAGGGTGAGTGAGAGAGGGAGAAGCAGGCTTCCCGCAGAGCAGGGAGCCCGATGAGGGACTCCATCCTGGGTCTCCTGGATCATGACCTGAGCCAAAGGCAGTCGCTTAACCAACTGAACCACCCAGGTGCCCCTAAAATCTTTTTAAAAATGTATTTTTGCAATATTTAAGACATAGAAAAAGAAATAAAGAATAATCCAGGGATCTATGCACCAACCACCTAGTTTAAGAAATAAAATAGCATGAATCCATTATATTTGATGCTTTCTGTTTACCCATTCCAAATTATAACCTTCTGTTCACTCTCAAAGGTAATCATTGGCCTGAATTTAGGGTTTGCCTTTTCTACTAATTTCTTTATACTTTTATCCTGCCTGTAAGTAGCCCTTCACAATTTTATATTGTGCTGTATGTTTTTAACCATTATACATTCTTTTCTTTCTTGGCCTTTATGTATTCTTTTATTTTTAAATGTTTATATAGTCCTGTTTACATGTTTTCAACACTCATATATTCTATTTGCTTTTCTCCAGCAACATTATGTTTAGGAGATCTTTTCATGAATGTAAGTTGGTTCTGGCTTATTAATGGTTTGTGCTGCATAGTAATCAATTATATGAGTACTCCACATGTTTAATCCACCTTTCTGTTGATGGACACCAAGGTTGTTTCTAAGTGTTTGCTATTCAAACAATTTTGTTATGTACCTTTCCCTGTCTCCTTGCCTATCTGGGCAAGTCTCCCCAAGGTATACTCCTATGAATTGCTGAGTAATAGGGCACATAAATCTTTAACTTTACTAGCTATTGTAAAATTGATGTCCAAAGCAAATACACTGATCTACATTCACCCCTGACATACACAGGAATTGTCACGGCTTTATATCCTTGTCACCATTTAGGGTTGTCAGATTTTTAAATTTTTGCCAAGATAATAAGTGCACAATTGTCATCTTTTTGCATATTAGTCATTTATGCTTCTATGTCTGTGATGTTCCATGTTCTGGCTTTTTAGCCCATTTTTGATTGTGTTGTTTCTCTTTCCTTACTGATGTGCCTAATTTCTTATATATGCTGCATTTTAATCCTCTGTTAATTATACATGCTGCAAATATCTCTTTTTCACTCTTATTATGATGTCTTTTAATGAACAAAATTTTTAATGTAAGATATGCCATCAATATTTTTTATAATTTGCATTTTCCTCATCTTATCTATCCCCTGCCCTGAAGTCTTAAAAAAATTCTCTTTTGTTTTCTTTTAAATTTTTTGAGTTTTGATTTTCACAGTTGAGTTTTCAATGTACCTTGAACTGATTTCAGTATGATGTGTAAAGCAGCATAACATTCTTAATTAAAAACATAAAGTCAGGAGCCAGACTGCCTGGGGTCACATCCCAACTTCACTATTATTTTAGCCAGTCACTGTGTGCCCCATTTTCTTAATCCATAAAATGGGTGTAACAATAATAGTACCTATTGGTAGGTAAATGTGAAATCACAAGTAGGAAATATAAAAACCTCCTAGAGCAGCACTACTAAATGTAGTGGAAGTGAAGACTTTGTCATTATTATTATTATTATTATTATTATTATTATATGAAATAGGAGTCTAATTTTTTTGCATATGATAGCCAAATTTCTCACTCCTATATGCTACCTAGTTTATGTCTTTCCCACTAATCTAATAATGCTATTTCTCTCATACATCAGCTTTCTTGTAGATGTGGACAGTTTTCTAGTTTCCCATTCTTTCATTTGTCTATTTGTCTACACTAGAGGGAGATTTCAAACCTACATTTAAAATTTCCTAAGTTCTAGAGATTCCTGTACTCATCACTCTTGACTATTCTTCTTTTATATTTTATACTCCTACCTCAACAATATCATTTTAGATGTTTGATAAATGACTGAAGAAGGGCCCTATCCCTTCCTCAGCACTGCCATAACACAGGATCATAAAGTGGGTTATTTAACAGAAACTTACAGTCTCTTAGTTCTGGAGACTACGTTCATAATCAAGCTATTGGCAGGACCATGTTCCTTCTGAAAGCTAAAGAGGAATTCTTCCTTACCTTCAGTGGGTCGCTGGCAATCTCTGGTATTCCCTGGCTTGTATATGTCTCATTCCAATCCTCCATCCCCATGTGATATTCTCCCTGTGTCTTTGTCTTCATATGGAATTTGCTCTTTGTAGGATGTTAGTCATATTGATTAGGGACCTACACTACTCCAGTATGACCTCATTTTAACTAATTACATCTGCAACAACCTTGTTTTCAAACCAGGTCACATTCTGAGTTATTTAATGTCAGCACTTTATTGCAGTGATACAATTCAATCCATAACCAAAGAATCACCAAAAATACTAACCCTGGGCTTTACTCAAAGCCTCTAACCCTCACCTGAACATCTCAATCCACCTGCTGAGGATTTTGCCAGGCTGCTTTAATAACAGTGATTCAATCGTCCTAGATCCAGTTGTCCTAACTCAGATTGTAAAATAAATAATTGCAAACATCAAGTAACCAACCACCTCAGGTTTCAGAATCCTACTCCCAGAGATTCTAATTCAATGGTTTAGGTCGACTGATGCTAATACAAGTAATCAAAAGACCACACTTTGGGAAATAGTGATCTCAATGGTGGTGTTAAATGGCATATCCCTAAGGAAGAGACAATTAATGGAATAGCCAGTCTCAGCACTCAACAGTCAGGCAGCAGCCCATCAACCCAAAGGTCTTAGAAGAGGCCGTTGGCAGAAAAATGGAGTTTTCTTGATAAGTACTCTGAAAAGTTAAATTAATACTACTTCACAGTTTAAATCCCATTTTTAGAGGATCATAGAATTGAACTGGTTCCAATTTTAAATTAGCAATTCAATTGTGTCTTCAATTTTCACAGGCTGTAGATTTCCCCCAAGGCCCAAAAGAGGACACTGTAAGAATCTATTCCACATTAATGAAGCTTGGACTAGGGGTAACTTCCTCATTTTGAAAAATAAAATAAAAAGACAACAGCTGGTATTTGTTGAATTCCTACTATTTGCCAGCATTCTTCCGGCCACTAGTGATACAGACTTGAACAAAATACACAAAATCCCTGGATGTAAGATGATTGAGGAGCAAGATAAATTAGTAAAATACGTGTGAACTCCATGGTGATAGAGATTTCACTTCATATAGCATCCCAAGTGCCTGGAACATTGATTAGCACATAGTTGAGGGTCAGCAAAATGTATCAATTACTAAATGCGGATGAGTGCAATGGCAGATTGTGGCTGTATTTCATGGGTATATACAACAGTCAGAACTCACTGAATTGTAAACAGTAAGTGGACAGAGTTTATGGGACATAAATAATATCTCCAAAAGTTGATTTTTAAAAAATTTTAAAGAGGATGAAGCCAGGATGTTTAGCATCAGTGATTCAAAAAATGGAGTTGCAATGTGCATAAATAAGAAAAACTCTGAGAAAAGTCAACTTCGTTGATAGGAACATATCAGAAGCTCAGTTACAAACAGGCTAAGTTTGAGATACCTACTTGACCTCAAAGTAGTGATGTGAAGTGGACAATTAGATACAAAAATCTGGAGTTCAGGGACATCAGGATGGCTCAGTTGGTAAGGTGTCTACCTTCAGCCCAAGTCATAATCCCAGAGTCCTGGGATCAGAGTCCCACACTGGACTCTGCTCAGAGGGGAGCCTGCTTCTCCATCTGCTTGCCACTCCCCTTGCCTGTGCATTTTCTCTCTCTCTTTCTCTCTCATATACACACACAAAAATAAATAAAATATTTAAAAATAATAATAAAAAGAGATAAAATCTAGAGTTCAGAAAATGGACCAGGCTGGAGATGTATATATGAAAGTCATAACACATAGATAAAGCCAGAAACCTGTATCAACCATTATAAGAATGAATATGGATTGAAAATAGAAGAGCTTCAAGAACTATTCCCTAGACTCTGCAGCACTAACAACAAGCAGAGAAGGAACAGCCAAAAACTGAAGAGAAGCAGAGTGATTAAAGAGGAAAAGAAATAGAGGATGTAGTAGAAGAAACAAGTAGTACCCCAAAAAACAAAGAGTAATGTTCCTGAGTAAGTGGGAGGCTTTGGGATATAGCACACAAGCAGAGGGGTTGGCTTGTGTCAGGAGTCCAGAGAGCTCGTGTAAACAGAGACAAGGGAGAGAATGTGGGCCTGATGATGAAAGGGGTGGCAAGGAAGCCAGAGATAGGTATTTTCTGGTTTCCTCTATTTTCTCAGTGAGAGAAAAGGAAATCTCATCATTGAGAGGGAGCGTGAGTGACAAGCTGTTGGAGACTCAAGAACAGAGAAGAAACTATATGGTGGCCAACTAGAACAGGTGCCAGCCAACTCCAGCCCACTGGCCCACCTGTTTTTTAATGGCCTGCAAACTAGGTATTGGCTTTTACATGGTTCAAAGGAAGACGTAAAAATGACTATAGCTTTTCAGTGAGAACAAGAGCCTTTTAGAAAAAGGTGGCCAACCTTGATGTAGAAAAATGAAAGTGAATAGACTCAGGCCCCACAGCATGCCATGCCAGGCAACAGGAGAGCAATGGGCAGGCGCCTGACAGAATGTCAATCCACTTAATCCTCACACAAGTACTGCAGGTTAAATATTAATAACCTAATTTTAGAGATGAGTTAATTGAGTTCCAGGGAGGTTCAATAATGCTCTCAAGGCCACACAAATAGTAAGTAGTGGGATAAAGACTTGGTTAGCAAATCTATATGTACCTCAAATTCCTCTTTCATTTCTACTCTGCCACACTGTGTTGCAAAAGACTGTGATCTCTTTGTCTTTACCTTGAACATTTGCATTTGCAGCTGCAAAGTGATGCATACAGAAGCAGCATGTGCAGCAAATGAGCCACTTTTCAAACCAGACAGATGTGGGTATAGACTTCAGTGGGCTTGCTGGCTTTGTGGCTGTGAACAAGTTATGTGACCTGTTGAAGTCTCTACTTTCCTCATCTAGAAACTCAGGTTAATAATAATTGAGCCATTTGAAATTGCTGATATGCAACTGTCTTTGACCTATAAAAAGATAATCTCATACAGTTCAAACTAATATCTACCATCCAAGGGTATTGTGTGGATTAAAGTTAATATATATGCAGCACAAGTACTTTGCAAACATTTGGATGGTAGTTATTCTGTGGACAATAATAATAGGAGCAACCTTACACCTCAAGAAGTCTTTATTTAAATAGAAGGGGTTCTGGAATGATCTCAGCTCGGCACATGTAGCCCAGAGCCACAGGGGGAAATGAGAGGAGGAAGTCTGCAGGAATTCTGGATGTAGCCACTCAGTGTCAAGTCATAGGAACCTTAAATGCAAAGTCATCTTGATAACATTTGGTCTGAAGGACACCTGAGAGCCCCTTGATGGTCACCTTCTGATACCCAGAAGACTCCCATGGGGAGGACAGGTTCATCTCATTCTGTTGGGATGCAGCAGGACTATCTGGTAGAAATTATATGGAGACATATATAGCATTAACCTAAAACTTTATGATAATTAGAATTATTAACCATGGAATGAACTGCAGCAGGAGGCAGGGAGTTCAAAGGGAAACTGGAAAAGCATTAGGTAATGTATTATAAGAAGAATTACCTAGTGGGTAAGTTCACCACAGAGTGAACTAAATGACCTCTGCGACATTTCCCAACTGTAAGACATTATGAGTTGGTGACTCCTGAGTTGGACCAGCTAGTTAAGCATCTAGTAGAGCGCCCAGCACAGAGCAGGCGTTCAGGACATGTCTGCTGCTCTACTTCACGGCTCCTCTGCCAAAAGATTCATGAAGTCCTATAAAGTTGTACTATCACCAGAAGCTGTGCTATACCTCCCCTTTATTTCATCCATTCTGATTTGTCATCTGTCTACTAAGTAAGAAATAGAGGAGGAAGGAGCTGCTTTTAAAAGTAACAAACAGAAATTCAAACTTGAACCCATGTATTCTGATGAAACTCTTATTAGATCAAAGTCAGTATTTTTATATTTAAATTGGTTTCTCCAAGAATAGATCACTGAGATTTATATGGCTAATAGGTGATGAAATTGTTTTCGGAGAAGAAAGGATGAAAAATAAGCAGTTGGCATTTGAGAGAGATTCAGATCCCTTCCCTCACAGGTAGATGGAATAGAAATGCTATCTATTTTAGTTAGAGTGGCCAGGAAAGGCATCAACTTGACATACAGTATTTAAGCTGATTTCCAATAGATAAGTCACACATGACAACAGTGAAGAGAAAAAAGCAGAGAGAGCAGCATTTATGAGACTCTTGAGAGAGGAAAGACTTGGGTTTGTCCAAAAAAGAGTGACTTTGGTACAGTGTGAAAACGGCACACCTGAGGTTGGAGAAATCAGCAGAGACTGATCACCTAGATCCATAGAGCCATCCAGGCCTGGTGAGAAGTTTGGATTTATTACAAGTATAATGAAAAGCCACTGAAGGTTTTTAAAGAAGGTTTTATTTGTGAGTTCTAGAAGATTATCCCTCCTGTTTATAATGTAGAAAATAGATTATAGAGGACTAAATGTGGAATCAAAGAGACCACTGAAGAGGTATTAATGTAGTCCACAAAGGATGGGCTACATCCAGAGTTAGTTGTGAAGATGGAAGAAAATTGGTAGAGCCTAGATATGTTGGGGGGTAGAATCACATGGAGCTATTGGTGCTTTGGATATAGCATTCATGGGAAAGGAAAATCAGGACTATAAGGATAATCAGAAAATTAGTTTCTGGATTGAGCAACTGGAGAAGAATGGGGCCATTTACTGGGATAAGACAGATGGAGGAGGGACTCATTAACAGAGAGGAAATGAGAAGTTTTGTCTTGGACATGTATAGTTCAAAATGTCTATAAAATACCCAGGTTGAGCCATCAGGTAAGCAGAGTTTGATATGGTGTTCAGAAAAATTATCTGGGTTGGAAGTATAAATTTTGGAGTCTCAAGTCATAATGATTTTTAAAAGCCTGGAAAGAATGAGATCACCTAGGAAGAAAGAGTAAAAGGAGAAGAGAAGGGGATCAAGGACTTAAACCAGAAGAATGCCAATACCTAGGGAACAATAGGAGCCAGCTAGAAAAGGAAATTGAATGGAGAAGCCAGTGAATTTGGAAAGCTAGGAAATAATAGTGCAATGATGGTAAAGAGAAGAGAGTGTTTCAAGAAGTGAATGGCCAACTCTCCCAAATGCGATAGGAGGGATGAGAAGAGGGACAGAAAAGTGCACATTACATATGGCTGCCTGAAGATTACCAGTGATCCTAAAACAAGAAATTTCAGTAGTGGGGCAGAGTAGAAGCCTCATATTTGAGTGGATGAAAGAAGAGCTAAAGACATGAAAACAACATAGCTGGCATACTCTTGAGAAGTTTGGTTATCCAAAATAATGGAGAAATGATGAAACCTTCAGACAGATATGTAATCAAGGAAGGGATTGTTTGTTGTTGGTGTTGTTTCATGATGGAGTTGGAGAGGAGCCTGTGTGGCTCAGTCAGTTAAGGATCCCACTCTTGGTTTTGGCTCAGGTCACGATCTCATAGATTGTGAGATGGAACCTCGCATCAAGCCCCACACTCAGTGGGGAGTCTGCTTGAGGATTCTTTCCCTCTGCTCTTCCCCCCAGCACTCTTTCTCTCAAATAAATAAATATTTTTAAAATAAGATAGAGTTGGAAAATTAGAATATGCTTACAGAAATGATCCAGTAAAAAATGGAAAAAGTTGAATACAAGAATAGAGGATAATCAACATGAAATGTTTCAAAAGTTCAAAGAGCAGGATACCAGAGGACAAGAGGAGGAACTAGAATTGGCTAGGGTGAATAAAGTGGCCTCCATACATCATGACAGAGGGGAAAGTGAAGAGAGCTACAGATGAGAATGGTCTTTGTTAAGTCTGCATTCAGAATTTTACAGTTATCATCTGAAGGTTTTATATCACTTAAGTAGAAGGAAAGGTCAATGGCTAAGGGAGGATAAAAGAGTGAGGAGTTGTGGATGGTTTGAGGAAAACATATGAAATTATTCTGGGAAACAAGGGGGTTTCTGAGTCATAGTAGGTGCAAGTTGATGCTTTAGGTCATCCAATTAAGGAGTTTTCAGTTCAATTAAATATTCTCTCGTCAGCAGCTCAGACACAGGTACAGAAAAGATGGAGGGCTAAGGTTTTGCTAGACCCATGTGAGGAAGGTGAGGGGTAGGGGTGCGGAGAGTACCTGAGGGGACGACTGTAATGATGGACCATGGATATTGAATAATGTGCATAAAAACAGAAGAATAGGAAAAAATTCAACAAAGCATTTAAAAGGGATATTTCTAAGTGGAGAGAATACAGGTGATTTTCATATGCATGAGTCTTTATTCTCTAATTTTTTTAGAATAAGCATATGTTAGTTCTAAGCACAGTTATAAAAAAATAACCAAAGTTATATAGAAGCAGTTAGGTTCTGAGTTTAAGAGCAATCCTCTTAAAATTAAGAAAGAAACAAGTTGAGTACCCATTATAATCCATTGTAATGGGTTGAAATATATAAAATAATAATTAAATACTTTATAAAATCTTTTAATATATTCACTTATAAAATATATACATATATACCATTTTAACTCCTAATGACATTTTGAAAAATGAAAACCTCACTGGTCACATTTGAAGTTGTTGAGCTCATCCTGAATTAGATAAAGGTACAGAATCAAGCATTTACCTTGGTTCTCCTTTATAAACTGTGTTTATAATTAAATTAATAATTAAATTAAATAATTATAATTTAAATATTAAACCTAAATTTAATCTTGTTTTTTAGACTTTGCTACCAGTTAAGAAATATGGGACAATCAAAGTCTATATCAATCAAGGTCTGTAATGGACCTCGTCTGGATCCTAACTGAACAAACGGGAGTACGAAAAAAAATGAGACAGTCAAATTTAAACATGGCTTAGAATAATATCTCAAATAATAATTTTTGTAAAGTATGGGAATACTACTGTAGTTATATTGTTTTAAAAAACCTTTATTCTGCTAGAAATTAACACTGAAATATTTATAAATAAAATTAATGTGGCCCAGGAGTGCAGAACAATCAAACACCATTGACAAAATATTGATAATTATGAGGGCAGGATGACAGTACTGTCAATGTTCATTGTACTATTCTCTCTGATCCTGGGTATGTTTGAAATTTCATAATAAAATATTTAAAACAAAGTTGAACTAGAAAAGATAATATGCCATAAAAAGCGAAGGGAGTGTTAAAACCTGAGGCTTATAAAGCCCTTTGAGAACCTGAAATCACCTGCGATTTTATATTACGCAAGAATGATCTAAATATCAATGAGTATCATTATTCTGTTCAACTGACATTTGCCTGTTTGCAGTGTCTTCCTAAGAACGTATAATAACTGGAGCCATCCAGCAACCTGTGAAGAGCTTCTTGTCTTTGCCATTCGGCAGAGAAAGAAACAGGTTACAGACTCACTAAAGCACCCGCCCACCCCAATCTTTAAGCAGGTGAATGACCAGGAAGATGAGGTTAAAATTCACAGCCAATTACCTCATAGCCAGCCATTTAACTGACACAGAATGGGAGACGGAACAGAACAAGGAAACCTAAGTCGTAGCTGTGTGCAGTCAAATGCACAAATATTTATCTAATTTACTCCGCCACTGCAGTTTTAATATGTAGTCTGAGAGCATAAAATGCAGATACCAATACTGTGAGTCTGAGACGTGACAATTTAGCAGCCCCTCCCGGGTGCTGAAGCCATCTAGGAGTTCATTTCAGTGAAATCCAAACAGGAGAGGCATCCAGCTGTCAGGAACACACTGGGTTTTCTTTTTCTTTCCTTCCCTCTCACTTAGACGTTTGGGACCTGGGCTCATTGAGAACCTCTACAGCTATCTCACCATTCACTCTACCTGCAAGCTTTTCTGTGTACAGGTCCCGCCCTGGTCAAAGCACCCCTACCCTGGCGGTCCCACAACCAGCACCACGGCCAACAAGCATGTGCGCGCGCGCGCGCCCGCGCACACACAAACACACACACACAAACACACACACACACACACACACACACACACACACACACACACACACAGGGATTCCTGTTTCGTGCACAGAGCACAGTAGCTGTAGGTCTCAACGCGCTGTCCTGAGGCATGCAGAGCCCGCCTCCCCTGGGAACCTGTTAGATATGTACATTGTTGGGCCGCACTCCAGACCTATGCAATCAGATACTCTGTAGTGGGTCCTGCACCCCAAGTTTCTAGTAAGTTCTTCAGGTGATAAGTTCTTCAGGAAAAGTAAAGGAGAGTCATGCCCACAATGGAAGGGTGAACTGGAGAAACGTTGCAGCCTCTCTTCTAAGTCTTAAAAACCTAGGGCTGGGTGAGTATAAGGCATTCTTATTCTACACAGGTGGAAAGGGGAATAATTAAGAAATTAAAGATACATAGTGAATATGAATTAATTATAGAGAATATGGGAGGGATGAAGTAGGCCAGGTAATGTAAATCGAGTGTAACAAAATAAGTATTAAACAACTATCATTGTTCCAGCACATCTTCCAAATTGAGGTTAACGTAAAATTGGTTTACATTGAACCAATTTGCCAGAAGTGTTAATTGAACACCTTTGATGTTCATTTCTTCAAAATATGCCAACCACTATCGATATCCAGAGACTATCTGAGGAATTCTCTGAAGGATTTATGGTTTTAAAACAGTATTATGAGCATATGTATAAGTCATAGCATAGTAAACTGTAGTGAATTCCTAGAAAATTATGAAAACACACCAGAGCTTTGGGAAGAATCACTCTTCTGTCTCTCTCTGTCTGGAATATAGAAGGAAAATCTTTTAGAGGAACAAATGTGAGGGAAACAAAACCCAAGGACTGTGAATTTCCCCTCTGCATTGCATTTCAAATGTGAAGTAAATTCCTGCTAAATTTATTTACTGCATATTGAGCTTTATATTTGCTAGGTCCTATAGAGAAGCAGACCTATGACATCCACTTATTTGGACAATCTCCAGGAAAAGAATGTCTACAATAAGGATTCTGAAGTGCGAATATGTTGGTAATGTTTCTAATTTCCCAGAATGCATATGATTTCTCCTAATTAAAATGCTCAGGGATTTTCTTCTACTTTGATTTGTATTAGGTTATAAAACTGGTAGGATAATTATTCATGTTAAAAAGAATTATTTTCACGTTTTAAGCTATCTCCATATTTCAAACTCTTTTCATTTTATCTTAATTATGGTGAGACTGTATTTATCAATGTAGAATAAAGTCACCCAGATGATAATATTTCAAATCCCCCTGCATTCTTTTTAATTAATAAACCCAGAAGCCATCTTTTTGCAGAAATAACTGCCTTAAGCTTCAAAAATGTTTTCAGCTTAAAAGTAACAAAGTTCAATATTTTAAAGTGGGCTGTTTTATTACACTTTTCTGTGGTGGCAGGAAAAATTAGAAAATGGAATCAGGAGGAAATTCAAAATGTCCTACAGGGAAGATTCCCCCCACCGACCCCCCTTAAACTTCTACAGAACACCAAAAAAAAAAAAATCTTATTTTTCCTCCCTGCTATGTCTTATCATTTTAATGAAGGCCTTATTATTATTTTGTATTTTGATTATCTAAGTAGTCAGAATTGAATTTACTTCTTGCATATAAGTGAAGACCAACCAAATGAGGACAAACAAAAGCTATTTTTTCAGAGTTAGGATAAGGGTGGATCAGCCATGGTCACTTGCATTTGGGCAAAGACTCATAAGCAGGCAGGGGACTGGGAATGCTTTGGAGTAGGAAAAGGGAAGGCTTCCAGTGTGCCCTGATTGGAGGCTGTAGGCACATGGAAGCAGAGGATGGGAACTATCAGCAGAGTATCTTCTGTGATTGATAAGGGATGCATATTGGCTTTCTCCACTTTGTCCTCCATTGGAAGCAGGGACCAAAATTCAGGAGACTGTCAGCTGTTAATCCAATCCTGGCCATTTGTGGCCAATTTTTACAGAAGCCCTTATTCAGGTTCCTAAATTATTAAATATAGCGGTCTGACTTACAGCAGTTTGGCTTCCTAAGCTGTTTATTGTGGATAAAGGGGGTCGGCTGCAGGTTGTGGGTCAGAGTTCCATTTTTATATATGGTTTGGCCATTTTTTTTTGTATATTTGGTCTCTCATTTCCAATTCAGTAATAATTTAATGTGCAGTTGAAATATTGGTGTAATTCAGATCCAGAGTGCCTGCCTGCCTCTATGGAAATTAAGGTCCAGCAAGGAGAGGAGGATTTATATAATTCCACTTGTATGAGGACTGATCTAAGTAGAGACAACCTGGGAGGACACTTTAAGAGACAAATTAGGGGCGCCTGGGTGGCTCAGTTGGTTGGGCGACTGCCTTCGGCTCAGGTCATGGTCCTGGGGACCCGGGATCGAGCCCCACGTCGGGCTGCCTGCTCGGCGGGAAGCCTGCTTCTCCCTCTCTCACTCCCTCTGCTTGTGTTCCCTCTCTGCCTGTGTTTCTCTCTGTCAAATAACTAAAATTTTTTTTAAAAAAAGAGACAAATTAGAGCTACCAGGACCTAGTTAGAGACCATACCTGAAAGAAAGGTTTAAGAAGAGCCTGGCACAAGCAGATGCTTTTCAGGAAGCCAGGGTAACATAAATCGGTAAAGCCATCAAGCTCTAAGACATGAGACAAGACGGAAAACTGAAACAGGAGATTGCGATTGTGTGCCTAGCCTAAAGGCTCAGAAACAGATTTCAAAACCACTCTGCATATTGAACAAAGCTAATGTACCGGAGCTTGCCTGTCTGGGACACCTGCCCAAGCTGATATTTAACCAGTATGCATTGGTTGGCCATACTGATTGGTTAGTGACAAATTCCATCATGGTGGCCAAGCCAACTGGTCATTAAATATGCATGTTGAATATTATCCCACTTGGAAGTAAGGAAGTGGGGGTTTTCCCTCAACTGGTGTTTGCCAAGAACAATTTGTGGTTAGTTTTGTAGGTATGCTGCTTTCTTCCAGTCTAGGTGCTAGGTAACTTGTATCAAACTCTGAGTTGGGAAGACATAGGAATCTGAAAGAAGGAATCAAAGAAAAGTACCCCTGGTTGATTGCTGAGAGCCACAAGGAAGCTGTGAATCTTGAAATCACACATTTATGCCACCAAATTTGAGGGCAAATCACTGGGTCCTGTAGCCATGGCAGGAATTCTGTCAACATGACTGTTGAAGCCATGCCAGGAGTTGCAGGAATGAAAGCCCCACAGAGGAGAGGACAGAGAGGACAAAAAAGAATATTAATTCTGGTAGCTTGAGCAAGAGGACTGTCAACCCCACTGACAACATGAGAGTTACCCCCATGACTCAGCCCAGAAGTCATGGGGTTGGAGGTTCCCAGGGCATTTCTGGGGGCTACTCAGAGCAGAGACAGTCCTTTACCATTTCATATGTTTTTTTTTTTTGTTTGTTTTTTTTGTTTTTTTTTAATATTTTATTTATTTATTGAGAAAGTGAGTGGGAGAAAGCATGAGAGGAGAGAAGGTCAGAGGGAGAAGCAGACTCCCCGCGGAGCAGGGAGCCCGATGTGGGACTCGATCCCAGGACTCCGGGATCATGACCTGAGCTGAAGGCAGTGGCTTAACCCACTGAACCACCCAGGCGCCCCACCATTTCATATGTTAATTTGCCACCTTTTCCAAGTAACATTTACTTCAAACTAAAAGAAGGTAGGGGGAGAGCATTTAATGTACCTTTTTACCACTTGAATTATTCACAATAGTTAAGCCTATTTCTATGATGGTTGAGAAAAAATATCAAAAACTTTCATATTTCCACACTGCAAATTTAATGACCTATTTACTAAAATGACCAAATAATATAAAGGCAGTTTTAAAATGTCTTTTTTTTTCTGGTCAAATTTAGAAATCCTATACATTCGGTAGTTTCTAAAAATAAATGTTTACTGAGAGTAAATGCAACATGAATTTTTTTTCTAGTTACTTCTCTTTAATGGAAATGCATTATAAACTAAGATATCTTTGCCCATTCTAGAAAAGGGAGATTTCTCCTCTCTTTTTCTGCATTGTTAATTTCCCATTTTAATTTTGAAAAATATCTGCTGGGGGACAGTGTTGCAGTTATAATACAGACCAAGCCCACCCTTAAGTCCACAGGCCTTTGTCCAATTGGACAGGCTTTTCTTGGGACACATTCTTGGCCATTTCCTCAGATATCTTTACAGACATTTCAAAACTTTAGTTTCAGAGCCTCCCAGCTTAACTCTTCAAAGTATGGGCAGAGTAGATGATATGGATCTCTTGTTCTGTATGCAATGGTATACTGATGGTACTATTTCTGTTGTCTCAAAACTGGTGACTAAGACCCAGGGTTGAAGGCAAAGACACATCGACACATCAAGAATTCACATTCTAGGGGCGCCTGGGTGGCTCGGTTGGTTGAGCGACTGCCTTCGGCTCGGGTCATGGTCCCGGAGACCTGGGATCGAGCCCCGCATCGGGCTCCCTGCTCGGCGGGAGGCCTGCTTCTCCCTCTCTCATTCCCCGTGCTTGTGTTCCCTCTCTGGCTCTGTTTCTCTCTGTCAAATAAATAAATAAAACCTTAAAAAAAAAAGAATTCACATTCTAAAGAGAGCTGCCAACAGCTGGAGGTTATGAAACCCTCCAGAAAGTCTTAATAAGCTGGACCTAACCAACTCTACTGCTCCCAAACATCCCAGGACCAACTCATTCCCCGACCCCAAAATAAGCAGAAGATTGAGAAGAGCAGAAGAAGGAGGGATTGCTAGTTGTAAGACATCCATGGAGAATAGAGTTCTGGTATTTTCCATGAAGACAGAGGAGCGCTCGCAGACATTAGAGTTGTCAGAAACAAGTTAAAATGATCATCTTGATCCACAAGGGTGCATTGGCTTATGGAACAGACATTGCTGATCTGCCTACTCTCCGAACCTCTCTGAGCCACAGAGAGTATCCTTTTCCATCTCTACTCCCCAGGAAAGGAGAAAGGTGCCAACAGAGGGAGGGGGTAAGGAATGAAAAAGCAGACCAAGCCTTCCCCCTACTCTGAGTCACCATGAGGAAGCATGGCCAGTGCTGGGAGGAGGGGAGAAGATGGATGGTATCAGATTGGAACTGAAATGGGTATTTAAAATTTGGCCTTTTTTAAATAGTCAGAAGTAAAGAAGAATTTATAGAACTCTATGAGTACCAGATAGAATTTTCCCCCAGAAAATGAATAAATATTTGTAGGCTTAAAATTGGAAAAAGAGCCCTTCTGTGGTGAGGAATGTGGCCCTGAGGTCAGGGAAAAACCAAGATAAACCAGAAGCATCTAGGAAGTAACCCCTGCACAGCATTTAAATTCCAGAATGCTCTTTCCTTGGACTGCAGGAAAAGTAAAAGTAAGCAGCCATGTTTAAATTATTTCTCTCTTAATTTCCCCAGCACATTGATAAAATTTGGCACAGGTTTTTAACAAGTTTGAAATAAGTGTGGGGCTTGGCCATAAAAGCAAAAGGAGGGGGAGCAGATTGCCCCCAGCCTCCATCTTCACCTGCAGGGCTTTGCAAAGATAGCAGCACTGTAACGGAGGGGGCCTGAGCCCCACGCCCCTGCTGGAAGGACAGCAACCAGATGCCCAAAGGCTGGGGAGGAAAAGGCAGCCTGCAGAATCAGTAGTCAAGAGGGCTCTGCCAGGCAGACATGGGAGAACTTCCCACCTCAGTGAACAAAGCAGAGCAGTGACTTTCATACCCCCATACCAAGACCCACAAGTAAAAAATAAATTTACATTGTGACCCTATACATGCATGACTGATTAAAGTTTTATAAAACAATATTTACTCCCCATGTGCAATGGACACTGATATTTCATATTCTGTTCTGTCTGTTTTTTTAATGCTGGTCACAGCCCATGTAAGTTGATTTCTGGATCCTAGTAGTCTATGACAAGCAGAATAAACAACTCTCAGCAGAGGGAGATGACCTTTAAGAGGGACGAAAAGTTAAGGGCATGCAAGCATGGACAACATCATTTCTTCTCTCTGAAATATGCCTCCCATTTCCACAGCCCCACAGCCCCTTCTTTACCACCAAACTGGAATCATATATTCCTGATAATCTAGTTTCCAGAAGAGTCCTCTCCTGTGGAGATCATACCTCTCTACTGCTTCTCTTATCTCACTACCTTCGATATCTTTCTAGCTCTCGCCATTATACATGGATTGGACTTCTCAAGACTCTCTACTAATTAAATGCTTTCCAACCCATAAGGTACAAATCATCCCCAGAACCTTCTTAACACACATGTCTAAGCAATAATGGTAACAAGTCACATTTGTATAATGCAAGAATGTGTTAATCATTGCTCTCAGCCTTATCTACCTATATCTCTCTATCTATAATCCTTATAGCGTACCCTTATAGCGTAAGTAAGAAATCAAAGGCCCAGAAAGGTTAAGAAAGGTCACACAACTGTTACTATTACGTGGTAGACCTTTGAATGAAGGTGTTTTTAGAAACCTTGCAGGTCATAGAGAAGCATTAACACAAAGGCTAAGTGTGACCTTCCAATGGGGAAGAGGGTTATGAGATGTGGAGAACTCATAGATCTTAGCCAGGGCCTCTTCAGGGCTCTCTTCTAAACCAAAGGGTTCAAATCAAGAGATGACCTGCTATCTCACCAAGACCCACATTTATTCATTGAACTTCTCCATTGAGCGACTGGGATTCCTGTAGACCCTGAGAATGAGAGACATTTGAGGGTCTCTTGCTTCTAGATATAGGAACAGAGGAGAGACTGAAAAACATCTGGCACTCCTGACTGCCTCGTCCTCTAGACAAGAGAGATCACTTAATAAGTGCCTGAACGTCTGTCTGAAGCTTCAGTTATGATCCCTACATTGTAAGTGAAATCTTAAAATAATTTTTATTCCCACAAAACAGAGAAGGAAGGTACACATTGTGATAGAATTTGGGTTTGTTAACCATGGTCTCCTCCCATTTTCACTTGTTTCAAGAACTTAAGGTCTTGGGTCACTTGGAGTACTACCTAGAGAAAATATTTCTCAAGGGCAGGCCTCTTAAAGATTGTGTCCTCATAGCTCCTGGACTGGTCCTCAGGTTTGCTAGTTTATGATGAGAGGAATGGTCTCTAGGGGCACTCAAACTGTGTACAAACGCTTGATCAGCCATTTAGGATGGGTGGTATTCTTTTCCACTCCTGCAGGGGGCACCATTTACATAAACTTCCTTATAAATGATGTTCACAGAGAAAATGCAAAGCAGTAGTCCTGAAAAATAGTCATACTTGCAAAGTATCCTTCAGGTATCAGATACCTGGGAAAACCAAAATTAATCAATAAATTAAGTTAATCAAAGTAGTGTTCATAAGGTTGAGTGGTGTCCAGGGAATCAGAAGGAAAGGTAGAAACTGACAGTTTCATCACTTCTTTCTTGCACATGGAAACTGTCAGATACATTTCCTGCCCACATTACTTAATGCTCCTATTCTGACCATCACCTGTGATAGACATAGTCTCTTTAGAAAGTGTTAGTTTTCTCATCAGGACCTATTCCAAACCTTCTCTCTATGTTGACTCTGAAAATCTCTGACTTCATTCCTATTAATGTCCATTTTCACATCAAATTCAGCTTTCTGAGTTCACCTGAATGCAGTGGAGGCTCTCCAGTGTAGTCCTTAGGTCCCAGCACCAGCATCACTTGGGAACTTGTTAAAAGAACAAATTCTTGGGTCCTGACTCAGATCTGAATAGGATCCTCTAGGTGTGGTTCCAGACATCTCTGTGCTTACTAAGACTTTTTTTTAAAGATTTTATTTATTTGTCAGGAAGAGAGAGCACAAGCAGGGGGAACAGCAGGCAAAGTAGGCAGAGGGAGAAGCAGGCTCCCCTCTGAGCAAGGAGCCTGATGCTGGTCTCAATCCCAGGACCCTGAGATCATGGCTTGAGCCAAAGGCAGACACCCAAGTGATTGAGGCCACCCATGCATCCCTGTGCTTAACAAGACTTATAGGAGAGTGTAATGCATGCAAAACTTTGAGAGTCAGAACCACATGTGCAGTTTCTAATCCATCTGACACTAGAAAATCATGGGGTTTCTCTCAGAGCCACTGGGAGAGTGGGAACAATTTTGGAATCAAAAGGATCTGAATTAAAATTTAGTTTTGTCCCTCACCAGTTGTGGGCCTGGTTGTGACTCCATTTTCTCATATCTAACATGAGGGTGGTAGGACCTTCCTGATAAGAAGGTGTTTGGGGTGAGATACAGCAAATGCCTCATACACAGATTGACCCTAAATCTTCCTTGGCTGCCATAACAACTGGATTTTCCTTCCTGTGTGGGTACAGTTCTTACCTGATTCCAGAATCACAAAACAAATAAGAGTTGCTAGAAGCAGCTTTCCAAAGTTTCACAAATAGCCTAACATTTTCACAGCAGTTTTTGGGGTTTTGCCATGAATCAGTGGGAAAAACACAGCCCTGAGATCTCACAGAGCTATTTCAAACTCTAGATTGATGAATAGTGGAGTTCCCGGGAAGCAATATTTACCAACTGAGAGCATTATAATTGTCAAAGTAGCTCTCATGAGCCAGCTCGCATTCCTGCTGACAACAGGGAGGCAAAGAATTAAAATGGTGCCTAGAAAATTTAGTGGAAGTTCCCCAAGTTACCTGCCACACACAGGTTTGTTTTTCCTTAATTATCTGGGTAATTGCTTTGGTTCCTCTATTTGCCTTCACCAAGAGATACCTGGGCAGAAGAGTGAGTGTTTATGGGGGTCGCCTGTTGAGTAAGCTTCGGGCTGCTCATCCTGGTGCAGTTGCTTCTTGGTTGTCAGTGGGATGTTCCTATCAACTCTCCCTGCACTGGAACTAATGAAGCCTTTCTAATTAATCTAGGTCCCTGCTCTCTGGAATTGCATGGATTGCTTCTAATGTATATGAAATTATCAGCTTAAAATCAAATCAAATCATTACGTTTAAAACCTAATACTCAGCAGCACCCAGTTGGTTCAATCAGTTAAAGGTCTGCCTTTGGCTCAGGTCATGATTCTGGGGTCTGGGCATCAAGCCCGAGATCAGGTTCCCTGCTCAGTGGGGAGTTTGCACTCTGTCTCCCTCCACCCCTCCCCTCTACTCGTACACTCTCTCCCTCTCTCTCTCTCTCTCAAATAAATAAATAAAATCTTACAAAAAACAAACAAACAAACATAGCAATCAGATTGACTTCTTAATACAAAAATTTGGAGAATAGTAAGACAGAAACCCTCAGGTTTTGTCCAAGATACAATTGTTTTCTCAAATATAGTTCTCAACAATTCTGCATAAATCAAAGCAAAGTTCATCAGACATTCTCTCTGAATTAATTTGAGTATGGTGCTCATTAAACAGCTATCATGGGGCACCTGGGTGGCTCAGTTGGTTAAGTGACTGCCTTCGGCTCAGGTCATGATCCCGGAGACCAGGGATCAAGTCCCACATCAGGCTCCCTGCTCGGCGGGAAGCCTGCTTCTCCCTCTCTCACTCCCCCTGTTTGTGTTCCCTCTCTGGCTATGTTTCTCTCTGTCAAATAAATAAAAAAATCTTAAAAAAAAAAACAGCTATAATTAGAGTCCCTGGACATTATATAATGGGAAAAAAATAGGAGCAAAAGTTGAGATAGAAACTGATGAGGAAGGTAACCAATACACCACTTGGGTAGAAGAAACATTTTGGAGACGTAAAAACATACTCCTTGGCCTGAACATGGAAGTCCAAGTACAAATCAAAGAATCGACCAAAAGGCTCATAGGTCTCCAGTCTGCAGATACCACATAATATAGATCAACACCCCCTCCTGGATGGCAATAGGAGATATATAGCTGTCCATATTCTACATCCTTTATGTTTATGAAAAATCCCAATGTATGAGTCAGGACAAGACAAGTTTTGTTGAAGTAGCAAATAATCCCACAGCCTCACTGGCTATTAGCTATAAATGTTTACATTTTTCCCACTCTATTTGTCAGAGTTCTTCAGGGAAACAGAATAACTTGTAGAAAGATGATAGAGAGATGATAGATAGATAGATAGATAGATAGATAGATAGATAGATAGATAGATAATAGATGATAGATAGATAGATAGATAGATGATAGATAATAGATAGATGATAGATAATAGATAGATAATAGATGATAGATAGATAGATGATAGATAATAGATAGATGATAGATAGATAGATGATAGATAGATAGATAGATGATAGATAGATAGATAGATAGATAGATAGATAGATAGATAGATAGATAGATAATAAATTGGCTCAAGTGACAATGCAGTCTGAGAAGCCCCATGATCTATAAGCTGGAGACCCGGGAAAACTGGTGTTGTAATGTGAGCCTGAAGACCTATGTGCCAGGACACCTGACAGTAGAAATCCCTGTCCAAGGAGAGGATAAGATGAGATGAGATATCCTGACTGACACAAAAGAGATCTTCATTCCTCCTCCTTTTGTTCCATCCAGGCCCTCGATGGGTTGCATAAAACCCAACCATGGTAAGGAGGGATATCTACTTTACAGAGTCCCCCAGTTAAATGTTACTATCATATGGAAATACACACAGACACACCCAGAAATACTGTTTAGTCAAATATCTGGGTACCTTGTTATCCACTCAAGTTGACACATAAAGTTAACCGTCATACCCACACATGTCAAATGAAAGTTGGCTGTGGCTGTCTTCACCTCACCTTCATTTTAGGACCCAGAGCAATGGAGCAGCACCAGCTGGAATGTTATCAGACCCAGGGCTGAGGGAAGGAAGACATGGAGAGATATGCACTGATTCTTAATGCCTCTGCCCAGAAATGGTCTTTCCTGAGTTCATCAGAGAGAGAAGTAAAATCCTTCCACAGAAAAAGATGGAGGAAAAGTGAATATTTGGCAAACAGAAACACAATCTAAAATACCAATGGAATTCTTATATGGTCCACAAATTAACTCTCATTCTAGACCATGCTCCAGGGACTTTTTCATAGAGCAGCTCTGCATTTCTTATCATTGTTCCATACAAGCCAGGTTATTCCTATATCCAAGGAGAGTTGTAAGCCCCTTCCTTAAATCCTAAAATTATAGCAAATACCTGGATGAGCATTTAAGACAATTTACTAAAGTCTTAAGAATAATAAGGAAATTATAATGGAGAAAAAATATAGTAGTACTGGATGGGTAATATATCACTGCTTCTTGAGTTTTGGCAACTGAAGTTACTAGCCATATTGGTCCTCTAGCTTTCTTTCTTCATGGTGTCCTCCCGCCCACCTGTAACCATAAGCCAGTAGTCCACAGAGTATCCTCACCAATCTACCCATTCCTTACTGAAAGAAGAATATAATCCACCAATCCTAACCCACAAATACCATCATCATAATCCCACAGAGATTCAATTCTGCTCACAATGATTTCAGCCTCTAATAATTTTATTCAGAATTGTTTAGTATGTGTAGCTTAAGCTTTTTGATTCTAGGATATGATTTTCATTTTGCATAAACAAAGAGTCCACTGAAGAATAATTTTACTGAAAGATAGTAAGTATCTACTATCTGAGCAAGAGAAAATTACAGGTATATTCAAAACACAATTTGCTTCTATTGCACATCAAAACAAAATGTTTGTGTTGTGTATGTATAAAGTGGAAACTTCATGAGTGATCCAATATACATAGTTTAAATACTATTTTACTCAATTGACAGTGATTAGAAATAATTTTACCACATTAGGTAACATTTTAATTTGAAACTTGTGTAGTCTGGTTTAATCTGATAAACCAGTAATCTCTTGTGAAGTACAGATATTAGTGCTTACTTCTAACATGAAAAAATTCATCCCTCTCCAAAAGTAAACCTTAAAAACTTTGCATTGGAATAAATAGTGCCTCTTTTTTTCTATAAAGTCCCTCTGATACAGGAAAACAATATATGTGGATCATAACCCCTTGTCTGCAGGTAATAGGAACCAAGCTTATACTAAGTTATGCAAGAAAGGGAAGTTTCAGGAGCTATTGAGTAACCCACATCACAATAAAAAAAGCTCAGCACCAGAGACCTTGGTAAGAACAAGAATATCATCATAACTTTCCACCTTCTTTTCCCATCTGCTTCCATCTAGAATTTGGCTGTCTTCATCTACTGTAGGCAGATGTCCATACATGGAGCTCATTCCCAAAAGCTCATTGCCCAAAAAGGAGAGAAGATGTGATATATTGGAGGACCAGAATCTCAATTCTTCATCACTCCATGTATCCACATGCTAGCCGTGGTCCCCTCATAGGCGGTGTATACTTCTGCCCAGGCCTTGGGTTTATCCATGATATTTGCTTTGACCAGTAGTATATAGCAGAAGTGACAATGTGCCACTTCCAAGCCTTGGGCAATGAGACTTTGCATGTTGTCACTTGCTCTCTTATGGATCACTCCCCAGCTAGTCTGCTGGAAGATAAGAGACATAGACAATACACATGCAAACCTGCAGTGTGGACTGAAGACACCCCAGCTAACACAGCCTAAATTAGTCAACTCATTTCCACCATGAAGCCATGTAAGGAAGCCCAACTGTGATCAGCAGAGCCTGCCCAAACTAACTGCAAATGTGTGAGCTAATAAATGCTCACTATTTTAAGCCACTTTGATTTTATGGTTCTTGGTTATGCAGCAATAGCTAACTAATACAGATAACTACTCTCTTTTGACTCCAGTTTGAAAAGTCTCAAAAAGGATGCTCTGACCCTGCTTATTTCAAAGGCCCACCTGTGTCACCAGAGAGTCAGATACCTTAAGAACGGGCTACTGATGCTAGTTGTCAGACAAAAATTATAACATTCTATTCAGAGTCAAAGTGCAAATATTCCAGTCATCCATCTTTTTAAACTAACATAAGAAGTGAGTGCGGGGGCGCCTGGGTGGCTCAGTTGGTTAAGCGACTGCCTTCGGCTCGGGTCATGATCCCGGAGACCCGGGATCGAGTCCCACATCGGGCTCCCTGCTCGGCGGGAAGCCTGTTTCTCCCTCTCTCGCTCCCCCTGCTTGTGTTCCCTCTCTGGCTGTGTTTCTCTGTCAAATAAATAAAAAAATCTTTAAAAAAAAAAAAAAAAAGAAGAAGTGAGTGCGGTGGGGGAGGGGGAAGCAAGATGGTGGAGGAATAGGAGACCTAGATATCATCTGGTCCCAGGAGTTTAGCTGGATGGTTATCAAACGAGTCAGAACACCTACAGGCTCAACAGATCAAAGAGAAGAAAAGCAGCAATTCTAGGAACAGAAAAGCGACCATTTTCTGGAAAGTAGGACATGCAGAGAAGTGAATCAAAGGTGACATTTGGGAAGATAGACCATGGGGTAGGGGCTGGCTCCCAACCAGCCATAGTGCAGCGGAGCACAAAATGGGAACTTTTAGTGTGCTCCACTGAGGGACGTCGCCCCAGAGGCTAAGTGTGGGGGTGGAGCCCTCACTGGGACAGTGTGGTATCAGGACCCATGAGTTCACAGAAGGACCATGGGGTTCCTGAACATGGCAGAGCTCCCAGATATCTGAATAGGGAAGCCAGGTGTAGGGATGGAGCCAAGAAGTGGGCTCCCAGCTTGGGCTTACCTTAAACCGTGATCTGAAGCACAGTTGGGCAATTGCTTTTCAAGCAGGACCCCACAATGGCAGATCCGGGGACCCTCCTCCTTCCTCCACTGGGAAGGGTGGTGCAGGAGCATGCTGCAGGAGTCTGGTGGATTTGGAGATTCCAAATGGGGCTGAGCACCAGAGATAGAAATGCTAGGTCACAGGTCGGGTGAACAGGGAGCACAGCTGGAGACCAGGAAGACAGGCATGATTGACTGCTTTTCTCTGAGGGCGCACTGAAAAGTGGGGTCCCCCACCCAGCTCTCCGCTCCTCTGGGCTGGAAATTGGGAGCCTGTCATCTTCATTCCAGTCTCCAAAGCTGTACGGAAAGCATTCAGGGAACAAAAGCTATAAGAGCAAACCTGAGTGGATTACTTAGTCTGGCCCCTGCCAAGGGTGGGGCAGTTCCGGCTCTGGCAAAGACATTGGAGGATCAATACAATAGACCCCTCCCTAGAAGGTCAGCAAGAATATCCAGCCAAGACCAAGTTCACAGATCAATGAGAACTGGGGAACTTAAGAGCTAGGGGAGTGCATCACATACAATTCATGGCTTTTTTCCCATGATTCTTCAGTTTTCAAAATTAAAAATTTTTTAATTGTATTTTTTTCTTATTCTATTTTTAATTTTTTTTCTCTTTCCTATTTTAATATTTTTTAACTATTTTATCTTATTAATACCTTTTTTTTAAAAATCTTTTTCATTTTCATTGTTTTAGTCATATTCTATCCCTTCATTGTATTTAAGCTTATTTTTTATATACATATAGGTTTTTCTTTCTTTAAAACTTTGGGATACAGGGGCGCCTGGGTTCCTCAGTTGGTTAAGTGATTGCCTTCAGCTCAGGTCATGATCCCAGAGACCCGGGATTGAGTACATATCGGGCTCCCTGCTTGGCAGGAAGCCTGCTTCTCCCTCTCTCACTCCCCCTGCTTGTGTTCCCTCTCTGTTTGTGTTTCTCTCTGTCAAATAAATAAAAATCTTAAAAAAAAAATCTTTGGGATACAATTTCTTCTAATAGATAAAAATATACCCTAAATCTAGTACATGGCTTTGTTCAAGTCTCCAGCCTCATCACATTCTTTTCTTTCCTTTTTCCTTTTTTCAATGAACTTATCAATTCCTTTTTTAGAATCTTTTTTTTTAATTTGCATCTTTGCAGTCATATTCCACCCCTTCATCATGTACACTCTTATCTTTTTTTAATATTTTATTTATTTGACAGAGAGAAATACAGCTAGAGAGGGGACACAAGCAGGGGGAGTGGGAAAGGGAGAAGTAGGCTTCCCACTGAGCAGGGAGCCTGATGCAGGGCTTGATCCTGGGGCTCCAGGATCATGACCTGAGCTGAAGGCAGTCACTTAACTAACTGAGCCACCCAGGTGCCTTGTACATCCTTATTTTTGTACATATATAAGTGTCGGGACGACGGTGCGTGATCCGCCCCTCCCACCATGCCCAAGCCACTGGAAAACTTTGGTGGAGGTACCTGTGAATGTGAATGAAAGCCCCTCTGGGCTTTCCCCGCCTAGAATCCGGAAAGCCACATACCCTGTGGGTCAGGGCAATATGTCCTTTGTGTGCTTATTCAAGACATATAGTTCCATTTACTCCTCCTCCTGGTATTCATATCTCTGTATCTCTTCTCTGTATTTCTTGATCCCTGTGCCTCAATGCTCTCAACTTCTGTGAGTTTAAGCAATCACTCTGTACCCTGCAGTAACAATACTAATGCTGTCTCTAGGGCGGGTGCAAAAGCAGTTAAAGATTTAACTACACCACCCAACTTCCTCACTTTTAACTAATAAAAGACTGGGGCCCCTGTAAGTCAAGAGAGACAAAGGCAGAGGGCCTGTGAGGAGGCAGCTTGAGAGAGACTGAAGGCAAAAGCAGCAAGAGAGCCTGCAGAGAGAAACTGAGAGAAAAAGGCAGAGAGCCTGTGAGGAAGCAGCAAGAGAGCCTTAGAGTGGAGAGCAGGAGAGCTGGCAAACAGCAAGAGAGCCTGCAGAGACAGAAACAGAGAAGCAAAGGAAGCAACAGAAAGAGAAGCAGAGAGTAGAGAGACAGAGGGGGAGAGAGAAGTAGAGCAAGAGGGCCAAAGCCAGAGCTAGAGAGCTAGACCTAGAAAGCCAATGCTAAAAAGCGAGAGCGTGAGCCTGAGCCTGCTTCATAGGTCTCTCCTGACTGACCTTGGGTCTGTCAGCTTGTATTAGATTTCCATGTCTGTGTTATTATTTCGCCCGTGGTTCGGGACCCACAACTCCGCCGAGGCTGGCTTCCTCCGGGCGGCGACGACATATAAGTTTCTCTTTCTTTAAAATTTTAGGAGGCAGTTTTCTTCTAACACACCAAAATTTACCCAAAATCAAATGTATGGCTCTGTTCTATTCATCAGTCTAATCATATATGGAGAGACAAATAGATATAGATACATAGAGATAGAGATAGAAATAGAGATTATTTTTTTTCCTTTCTTCTCCCGTGGTTTTGGGTCTCTTCTGACTTGGTTAGTGTATATTTTTCTGGGATTCTCACTTCTTTTTTATTATTTTGTTCTCTCATTCATCTATTCTTATCTGCATAAAGTGACAAGGCAGAAAAACTCACCTTAAAGAAGAAGAAGAAGAAGAAGAAGAAGAAGAAGAAGAAGAAGAAGAAGAAGAAGAAGAAGAAGAAGGATCAGTACTAACACCTAGGAGTGTAATCAATAGGGACATTAGTAATATGTCAGAATTAGAGTTCAGAATGATAATGATCAAGGTGCTAACTGGGTTCAAACAAAACAATGAAGATATTAGAAAATCCCTTTCTGGAGAAATAAAATCCCTTTGTGGAGAAATAGAAGAACTAAAATCTAACCAAGTTGAAATCAAAAAGCTCCTAATGTGGTACAATAAAAAATGGAGGCTCTTACTGTTAGGATAAATGAGGCAGAAGAGAGAATTAGTGATCTAGAAGAACAAATGATGGAAGATAAAGAAGCTGAGAAAAGAAGAGATAAACAACTATTGGACCACAAGGGGAGAATTCAAGAGATAAGTGATACCATAAGAAACAGTATTATAATAATGGGGATCCCAGAAGAGAAAGAAAGAGAGAGGGGGGCAGAAGGTATATTGGAGCAAATTATAGCAGAGAATTTCCCTAATATGGCGAAGGGAACAAGCATCAAAATCCAGGGGGCACAGAGAACCCCCCCTTAAAATCAATAAAAATAGGTCCACACCCCATCATCTAATAATAAGACTTACAAGTCTCAGTGACAAAGAGAAAATCCTGAAAGAAGCTTTGGAGAAGAGGTCTGTAACACACAATGGCAGAAATCTTAGATTGGCATCTGCCCTATCCACAGAGACCTGGCAGGCCAGAAAGGACTGGCATGATATATTCAGAGCACTAAATGAGAAAAATATGCAGCCAAGAACACTATATCCAGCTAGGCTGTAATGGAAAATAGAAGGAGAGAAAAAAATCTTCCAGAACAAACAAAAACTAAAGGAATTTGCAAATACCAAACCAATTCTACAGAAAATATTGAAAGCGGTCCTCTAAACAAAGATAGAGACTAAAAGTAACAGACCAGAAAGGAACAGAGACAATCTACAGTAACAGTCACCTTACAGGCAATACAATGACACTAAATTCATATCTTTCAATAGTTACCCTGAATGTAAATAGGTTAAATGCCCCAATCAAAAGACAGAAGGTATTAGAATGAATTAAAAAAAAAAGACCCATTGATATTCTGTCTCCAAGAAACACATTTTAGACCCAAAGACACCTCCAGATTTAAAGTGAGGGGGTGGAAAACAATTTACCATGCTAATGGACATCAAAAGAAAGATGAGGTGGAAATCCTTATATCAGACAAATTAGATTTTAAGCCAAAGACTACAGTAAGAGATGAGGAAGGACATTATATCATACTTAAAGGGTCTGTCCTTTTCCCCAAAAAAAGAGTCTATCCAACAAGAAGATCTAACAATTTTAAATATCTATATCCCTAATATGGGAGCTGCCAATTATATAAACCAATTAATAACTAAATCAAAGAAACACATTGACAATAAGATTATATAAGCAAAAGATCAACAAGGATATAAAGGCTTTAAATGACACACTGGACCAGATGGACATCATAGGTATATTCAGAACATTCCATCCCAAAGAAACAGAATACACATTCTTCACTAGTGCACATGGAACATTCTCCAGAACAGATAACATCCTGGGTCATAAATCATGTCTCAAATGGTACCAAAAGATTGGGATCATTCCCTGCATATTTTCAGACCAAAACATTTTGAAACTAGAACTTAACCACAGGAAAAAAGTTGGAAAGAACTCAAGTATGTGGAAGCTAAGTATCCTACTAAAGAATGAATGGGTCAACTAGGAAATTCAAGAATTTTAAAAAGTTTATGGAAACAAAAACAAAAACACAACTGTTCAAAATCTTTGGGACACAGAAAAAGCAGTCTTAAGAGGAAAGTATATAGCATTACAAGCCTTTCTCAAGAAACAAGAAAGGTCTCAAGTATACAACCTAACCCTACACCTAAAGTAGCTGGAGAAGGAACAGTAAAGAAAGTCTAAGCCCAGCAGGAGAAGAGACATAATAAAGATCAGAGAAAAAAATCAATGAAATAGAAACCAAAAGAACAGTAGGACAAATAAACAAAACTAGGACCTTATTCTTTGAAAGAATTAGCAAGATTGGTAAACCCCTGGCCAGACTTATCAAAAAGAAAATAGAAAGGACCCAAATTAATAAAATCATGAGTGAAAGAGGAGAGATCGCAACCAATACCAAAGAAATACAAACAAGTATAAGAACATATTGTGAACAGCTATATATCAGCAAATTTAACAATCTGGAATAAATGGATGCATTCCTAGAGACATATAAACTACCAAAACTGAACCAGGAAGAAATAGAGAACCTGAACAGACCCATAACCAGTAGGGATATTGAAGGAGTCATTACAAATCTCCCAACAAACAAGAGCCCAGGGCCAGACAGCTTCCCAGGGGAATTCTACCAAACATTTAAAGAAAAATTAGTACCTAGTCTCCTGAAACTGATCCGAAAAATAGAAATGGACAGAAAACTTCCAAAGTCATTTTATGAGACCAGCATTACCTTGATTCCCAAACCAGACAAAGACCCCATCAAAAAGGAGAATTACAGACCAATATCCTTGATGAACACAGATACAAAAATTCTCACCAAAATACTAGCCAATAGGATCCAACAGTACATTAAAAGGATTATTCACCACAATCAAGTGTGACTTATTCCTGGGCTGCAAGGTTGGGACCAACATTCACAAATCAATCAGTGTGATACAGTACATTGATAAAAGAAAGAACAAGAACCATATGATCCTCTCAATAGATACTGAAAACCATTAGACAAAGTACATCATCTTTTCTTGATCAACTCACTTCACAGTGTTGGGACAGAGGGTACATAACTCAATAGCATAAAAGCCATCTATGAAAAACCCACAGCGAATATCATTCTCAATGGGGGAAAACTGAGAGCTTTTCCCCTAAGGTCAGGAACACAACAGGGCTGTCCACTATCACCACTGCTGTGCAACATAATACTAGAAGTTCTAGCCTCAGCAATCAGAAAGCAGAAAGAAACAAAGGACATCTGAGTTGACAAAGAAGTCAAACTCACTCTTTGCAGGTTATAGGATACTTTATGTGAAAAACCCAAAATATTCCACTCCAAAACTGTTATAACTCATATGGAATTCAATAAAGTGTCAGGATATAAAATCAATGCATAGAAATCATTGCATTTCTATACACCAACAACAAGATAGAAGAAAGAGAAATTAAGGCGTCAATCCCATTTACAACTGCACCCAAAAATTATAAGATATTTAGGAATAAATCTAAACAAAGAGGCAAAGAATCTGCACTCAGAAAACTATAAAGTAGTCATGAAAGAAATTGAAGAAGACACAAAGAAATGGAAAAACATTCTGTCCTCATAGATTGGAAGAACAAATATTGTGGAAATGTGTATGGTACCTAAAGCAATGTACACATTTAATGCAATCTCTCTCAAAATACCCTCAATTTTTTTCAAAGAAATGAAGCACATAATCCTAAAAGTTATATGGAACCAGAAAATACCCTAGATAGCCAGAGGGATGTTGAAAAAGAAAACCAAAGTTGGCAGCATCACAATTCCATACTTCAAGCTCTATTACAAAGCTGTAATCATCAAGACAGTGTTGGCACAAAAACAGACACATACATCAATGGAACAGAATAGAGAGCCCAGAAATGGACCCTCAACTCTATGGTCAACTCATCTTCAACAAAGCAGTAAAGAATGTCCAATGGAAAAAAATACAGTCTTTTCAACAAATGGTTTTGGGAAAATTGGACAGCCACATTCAGAAGAATGAAACTGGACCATTTCTTTACACCACACACAAAAATAGACTCAAAGTGGATGAAAGACCTCAATGTGAGACAGGAATCCATCAAAATCCTTGAGGAGAACACAGGCAGCAACCTCTTTGACCTCAGCAGCAGCAACTTCTTCCTAGAAACATAAACAAAGGCAAGGGAAGCAAGGACAAAAATGAACTATTGGGACTTCATCAAGATCAAAAGCTTTTGCACAGCAAAAGAAACAGTCAACAAAACCAAAAGACAACCAACAGAAATAGAAGAAGATATTTGTAAATGACACATCAGATAAAAGGCTAGTATCCAAAATCTATAAAGAACTTATCAAACTCAACACCCAAAGAACAAATAATCTAATCAAGACATGGGCAGAATACATGAACAGACATTTCTCTGAAGAAGACATCCAAATGGTCAACAGACACATGAAAACGTGCTGAACATCCCTTGGCACCAAGGAAATGCAAATCAAAACCACAGTGAGATCATACCTTACACCAGTCAGAATGGCTAAAATTTACAAGTCAGGAAATGACAGATGTTGGCAAGGATGTGGGGAAAGGGAAACTCTCCTATGCTGTTGGTGGGAAAGCAAGCTGGTACAACCACTCTGGAAAACAGTATGGAGATTCCTCAAAAAGTTGAAAATAGAGCTACCCTATGACCCAGCAATTGCACTATTGGGTATTTACCCTGAAGATACAAATGTAGTGATGGAAAGGGGCACATGCACCCAAATGTTTATAGCAGCAATGTCCACAATAGCCAAACTATGGAAAGAACCTAAATTCCATCAGAGATGAATGGATAAAGAAGAAGTGACACACACACACACACACACACACACACACACACACACAAAATGGAAATGGACTACTATGCAGCCATCAAAAAGAATGAAATCCTGCCATTTGCAATGACATGGATGGAACTGGAAGGCATTAGGCTGAGTGAAATAAGTCAATCAGAGAAAAACAATTATCCTATGATCTCTCTGTTATGAGTAATTTGAGAGTCAGGGTGGGGGATTGTTTGGGGTAGGGAGGGGAAAAAATGAAACAAGATGGGTCCAGAGAGGGAGACAAACCATAAAAGATTCTTAATCTCAGGAAACAATCTGAGGTTGCTGGGGAGTAGAGGGGAGGGATAGGATGGCTGGGTTATGAAAAAAAGTAAAAACTACAAAAACATAATAAATTAAGTTACATTAAATTAAATTAAATTAAGAAGAAATGAGTTCAGTTGTGGTGCCTGGAAGACTCAGTCAGTTAAGTCTCCAACTTTTGATTTTGGCTCAAGTCATGATCTCAGTGTTGTGGGATCTAGCCCTGCATGTTGTGGGATCTAACAGGGAGTCTTCTAGAGAGTCTCTCTCTCCCTCTCTCTCTGTCCCTCCCCACTGCTTGTGCCCTCCCTCTCCTTCTAAATAAATAAATAAAATCCTTTTTTAAAAGTGATTTTAACTGGGTATTTACCCCAAAGATACGGATGTAGTGAAAGAAGGGCCATATGTACCCCAATGTTCATTGCAGCAATGGCCACAATTGCCAAACTGTGGAAAGAGCCAATGTGCCCTTCAACAGATGAATGGATAAGGAAGATATGGTACATATATACAATGGAATATTATGCCTCCATCGGAAAGGATGAATAGCCAACTTTTGTAGCAACGTGGACTGGATTGGAAGAGGTTATGTTGAGTGAAATAAGCCAAGTAGAGAAAGTCAAGTATCACATGGTTTCACTTACTTGTGGAGCATAAGGAGTAATATAGAGGACAATAGGAGAAGGAAAGGAAATGGGAAGTGGGGTAAATTGGGGGGTGAGATGAAACATAAGAGACTTTGGACTCAGAAACAAACTGAAGGTCTTGGAGGGGAAGGGGTGGGGGGATGGGAGAGCCTGGTGGTGGGTATTGATGACACGTATTTCATGGAGCACTGGGTGTGAGGTATAAACAATGGAATCTTGGAACACTGAAAAAATAAAATAATTTATAAAAAATAATAAATAAATAAAATAAATAAAAACTGGGCAAAGCTTCAGTAGACGAATGGATAAAGAAGATATGGTCCATATATACAATGGAATATTACACCTCCATCAGAAAGGATGAATAGCCAACTTTTGTAGCAACATCAACCGGATTGGAGACTATGCTGAGTGAAATAAACCAAACACAGAAAGTCAAATATCATATGGTTTCACTTACTTGTGGAGCATAAGGAGTAATATGGAGGAGAGGAAATGTGAGTTGGGGTAAATCAGAGAGGGAGATGAAACATGAGAAACTATGGACTCAAACAAACTGAGGGTCTTGAAGGGGAGGGTGCTGAGGGGATGGGTGAGCCTGGTGGTGGGTACTGAGGGCACGAATTGTGTGGAGCACTGGGTGTGGAGCATAAACAATTAATCTTGGAACACTGAAAAAATAATGTAATAAAGAATAAATAGTGGCGCCTGGGTGGCTCAGTTGGTTGGGCGACCACCTTCGGCTCAAGTCATGATCCTGGAGATCTGGGATTGAGCCCCACATCAGGCTCCCTTCGGCGGGAAGCCTGCTTCTCCCTCTCTCCCTGCTTGTGTTCCCTCTCTGGCCATGTTTCTCTCTGTCAAATAAATAAAATCTTTTTTTAAAAAAAAAGGATAAATAAATAAACAAAATAAAATAAAAACTGGAAAAAATAAAAGTGAGTTTAGTTAATACAGAAAATAATAACAACATGAGTCATTTAAATCTCTATTACCACCAGAATCCCAAAAGAAAGGAAAAAAAGAAAAAAAACAAAAAGTAAATTCAGTGAAACTGAGAAACAACAACACTTCTTTAAAGAATATTAAAACGTATATTTGCAAATAGATAAAATCTATTATTTATTCTTAATCTATTACTTAAAATCTAAGAAAAAAATAGAATTTTAAAAAATATTATTTTACCCCAAAACTAACCAAAAATAAAAACTGTTTTTCCAGGGAAGTAAAGAGTTTTGTCTCTCAATTCACAGGTCCAAAGGGCTGCTTTTAACATCTCCTAATTGCCATCTGGCTGTGAGCAACAGCTCCCAGCAAGAGATTAGAGCAAACTGCTATCTGGTGCCAAATGCAGAGCGCTGGGAAGAACAGAACTAGCATGAGTAGATAGAGAAAGAAATTCACCAGAAAAGTGAGGCAGAGGAGAAGGGAACAGGAGGCTCAAATCAGGGATTAAAACTCACAGCTAGTGGGGCGCCTGGGTGGCTCAGTTGGTTGGGCGACTGCCTTAGGCTCGAGTCATGATCCCGGAGACCCGGGATCGAGTCCCTCATCAGGCTCCCTGCTCGGTGGGAAGCCTGCTTCTCCCTCTCTCACTCCCCCTGCTTGTGTTCCCTCTCAGACTGTGTTTCTCTCTGTCAAATAAATAAAATCTTAAAAAAAAAAAAAAAAAAAACTCACAGCTAGAGAAAGCACAGAGAGGCGAGTCTCACATCCATTTGACCCCAGCAGGCTAGGAATGACCACAGCGGGTAATCTTTGGTGAGTAAGGCAGAATGCAGGAGAGCAGAGAGCCCTAGGACTCCAAGGGAACATATCAAAAATCAGAGCAGGAAAAATGAGGGCAGGATCCATGGGAATGAAGTCTGCAGAGGGGAAGGAGACGCCCGACCCTGTCTATGGAAAGGACATAGTAGCATTTGAAATCCAAGCACTTAAGTCAGGCAGAAAGAAGTAAGGTCCACAGCCTGGCCTCCCTGGGATAGGCCTTTTGAGGATCGATAGCTTTCATTTATGAAGCAGCTAAAAACTATTTCCAAATTTCATTATTTCTAAGAACAGTGATATTGATATACTGCCCCAGTGGCCTTTCCTTGGACCCAGGAGGAATTGAAAACAGTCTGCAGATAATTGAGCACTTAGGAGAAACCATTGGGATGGGGCTCGAGCAAGGCTAAGACTGGAGTTCAGGGCCCATAGGGTTCTGCTGCTGAAGTCTCCAAAGATGATGTTACATCTTTATAACTATAGGCATATGTTGATCCAACTTTTGCTATTTGAGGAGGAAATTGGGTTAAGCGCTGGAGATCTTCTCCTTGCCTTACATCTTTTTAAGCATTTATGACATCTATAAAGTATGAAGTTTTACCTTGCCATGAGTTAGTAAGAACAATGTAATGTGTTAGGGTTCTCCAGAGAAACAACCATTAAGAAGTATAGGAAGTATGTATGTATGTGTGTGTGAGAGAGACAGAGAGAGCACACACCTTAGGGCCCATTTCTAGAGATGGGAGTGGAATCTGTGTCGCCTATAACACATGCTTGTGAATGGGGGTGCTTCTGCTCTGCTGGAGGATACCTTCCATGTTGGAAAGCTGACCATAGAAGCCCGCTATTGTCAGATGGCAGAAGAAACGTCAGGACCTTATCCACTTTCCTAATTCCCTTCTATTACGGTGGCAGCTACAGATAACTACAGGGAGAAGATATCAGGATAATTTGGGAGACACTTCATCCCGTAACAGCATTCCAACCAGCTTAAAGGGTTAACATGCTTCAAGCTTACTCACTCCTTTCTTACTGACCTAAGTCTCCTGATCCGTAGTACATCTAAGGTACATTCTTAGAGCTTTGTGTGCCACTGGCCTTGAGGTGTGAAGGACCAGGCACTCCCAGCAGATAAGGCCTGGCTACGTTTGAAAGCAGCAAGTCTGTTCAAGTTGATGCCGACCTGTGAAGAACCTGGCCATCTACCTCTCCTGCACATATACTCCCCACCGCATTTCTTCCCATGCCCTCCTTTCTGAAGCCCTCCGGCTTTGCCTGGACAGGTAATACGGCCTTTGAGACATTAGTCCACCATCTTCCCAGGTTGCTGGCTCCCTGAATAAAGCAACCTTTCTTTTTAAACATCACTTGTCTCTGGAGTGTTGATCTTCAAGCAGCGAGCCCCAAACCTGAGCTTGGAACTGGCTCTGTCTGGTGACGACCCCATCTTTGAGTGCTCACTATGTGCAAGTAAGACACACAAAATACTCACTCCCATCTCTGCAGTTAGTTGTGGCTTCAGAGCATTTTCACTCATCATTCACCCACACAACATCAGCTCCAGAGGAGAGCACAGTGGACGCCGTTACCCCCGTTAGGGGCCTCAAGCCAGTCAGCCTTCTCGCTCTTATGCAGTGGAATGCCCCACTGGCAGGGAGGCCCCAGAGGAAGGTTCCAGGAGAGTCTGCTGAGAGACCGACAGCACAGAAGGAAATGCAGGAAGAGGAGGAGAAAAGATTCAAGACAAGAAAGGGAAGATACAGAGTTAGGGAGTGAAATCACCACCACCAAAAAAGGAACTGGATTTGTTTCCTTGTGCTGCCGTAACTGAATACCACAAAGTGGGTGACTTAAAACACCAAAACTAATTGCTAGAAAACCCAAATCAAGGGGACAGCATGGTGGGTTCCTTCCCAGGGTTGTGAAGGAGAATGTGCTCCTGGGCTGTCCTCCAGCCTCTGCTCACAGTCTCTGGCCTTCCCTGCTCTCTGTCCTCCCTGCGTGTGTCAATCCCCCGTTTTCTCCTTCAACAAGGATACTAGTTATATGGGACTGGGGTCCTCCGTAATGGCCTATTTTAACTTGGTTAAGACTCTATCTACAGGTAAGGTCGCATTCTGAGGTGCTAGAGACTGGGCCTTCAACATACCAATTTTGGAGAAATATACTTCAAACCATAACAAATAATGAGACTGGACATTACCGTGACCACTGGCCACACACAGAAATTTGAGCACTTGAAATGTGGCTAGTCTACCTTGAGATGAGATGTGGGTATAACATATACACAAGATTTTGAATACTTGGTGTAGAAGAAAGGAACATACGATATCTCAATAATCTTTATATTGATTACCTGTCAAGTATTTTTAGATGTATTGGGTTAAATAAAATATAACACAGAATTAGGATTAATGTCTCCTCTTTCTTTTCACCTTTTTCAATGTGATTTCTAGGAAACTTCAAATGCACAATGCAATATCGCAGGCAACTCACGCTTGTGCTTTGCTTTATATTTCTGTTGTACAACACTGATCTAGAACCGGGTCCCTGACACCTGGTCACGTTGTGAGAAGAGTTTCCAAACTTTTCACATAGTTCTCTGACAAGGTGGCAAGATCAAGCATGTCACGTGCAATATACAGTAGATAGTAAGAATCAAACTTTCTACCTGTGCACTCCACTCTAAATGTTAAATAAGTTCTCTAACCTAAGCGGTGGACATATTTGATTGATAAGGATCACACTTCATTTTTATGTCTAAGAACTCAATTTGGAACAAGCCACCCAATATCATCTCCTATGAGTGGTTTCTATTTAAGGCAATCACTTTTTCATTTACCTTGTGTAAGAAAAATGAGGCTAGGTAGCAAAGGGGACTTTTATTAATGATTACATCAGAATGCTACCGATCCTTATTAAAGATGGTTTCCATGTGAGATTTTGCATTTGCTTCCTGCATATAAATCATGGGTTCCATAGTGAACTTACATCAGGGTAGATGCATTTTGCTTTATGAAATGCACCAAGTTATAAATACCCTGACCTTGTTCGTAAAGGAAGCCAGTTAGTTCACTTAATGAACACATTAATTTGCCATTCAGCTTAGACTGATTACTCATTAGCTGCTCTCTCCTGACCAACAGCTCTGACTTACAAACTCAGCCTGTTTATCTGATCGTAGGTAGTGGTGTGCTGCCATCTATGGCTAGGAAAAAAGAGAGACAATGTGCAGTGAGTTCTGACAAAGCCAAAACAACGGAAAAGCGTTACAGGGTGAGGGGCAGAGGGAGGCTAGAACAAAGTACATTCCTAAGTAAACTACTATGGACATTTCCTCATGTTAAAGTCACTGTAAGACACTGATTGATTTACAAGCAAAATAAAACCTAGATAAAGCAAACCATATAATAACAAAGCTGCAAAGTCTTAACCCAATTCTTCTTTGGGAGGTGGGGGGAGGGGAGATCACCATAGGATCACCAATACTGGTAAGTCAAAAAGCATAAGATTATAATCACTTTCTAACCAAGCCACTGTTCACATTGCCCAGAGCTCATGTCAGGAATTTTTTTTTCACTCTTCTTCCCTTCTCTCACACAGGACACCACCACCAGGAACATTCAACAAACATTTTGGAGATCCTCCTATGTCCCAGACATTGTCCTGGGTACTTGAGGTACAGTGTGGATCACTCAACTCTCCTGCCCCTGAAAGCTTACATTCTGGTAGAGTGAGACAGATCATAATTCCTAGACAAAAGAAACAAGATAAATCTGTAGTATGTTAGAAGGTGACAGGTATTATGGAAAGAGAAAATTAAGAGTGGTATATGGCAGCTGGAGGTAGGATTAGAGGATTAAGGTGGGATGCAGTTTTAGCTGGGGGATTCTCACTGAAAAGATGACATTGGGCAAATGTCCAGTGGAAGGGCTTTAGGGATATCGGCAAGAAGAGCATTCCAGGGGAACGGACCACTTGAGCTGAAGCCCATGGAGTAAAAGCACCTAGCATGCTGAGAAAGAAGAGTCTTATGGAACTGGGGAGCCAAAAGAGGGAGAGGGATGCAGGGGGAGACCAGAGAAAAGGGGATGAAGTTCACCATGGCAGGCCTTGGAGGCCACCAACAGGATTTTGGCTTTCAGCTGAGTGAAACATACCCTTCCTTTTAGATTTCTGATTAGCATACCCTTAAATTTTTCTCTTTCAGGTTTTTATTCTTTAAAATTATATTTGATAGTCTTATTGTGAAGGCAGTTATTGTCTTTAGATTCATAGGTACTGCCAAAAACCAATTTGAATAAATAAGAACAAATGTTCACCTTGGATGGACTTCTTTTCAATATTCTTTTATGCACAGGGAGATTTTAGTGTGCATGCTTATAGTAATACTGGACTGATATAAGTGTCTTATTTTATACTTAGCATTTGCCAAGAGCATTCCTCCTTTTATTCACAATTTATTGTAAACAGTTTATTAGCTGAACAAATTCCTAAAGAAGGATAAAAACAGTATCTACCTTTTGAAGTTATTCTGAGGAGTAAGTGAAAAACTGCATGAAAAGCACTGAACATAGTGTTTGACACCAGATAGGCCCTAAATAAATCTGTATAGAGATTTCCTTTCCTCCATTTCTAAAGGTTTATTCACAAGTATTTACTAGACTAAATAACACTACAATGAACATCTCGATACATAAAGGAATTTCTAGGATATGCCTCAAAATGGATTGCTAGGAGTACAATTACTGTGTCAAAGGTTATGGCTAATTAATGGTGTTTTAAGTAACAATTGCTTTCCCAACACATGAAATCTATTTTCTTTATTTTTATTTTTTTATTGAGTATAGTTGGCACATAATGTTACATTAGTTTCCAGTGTGCAACATAGTAATTCAACTTCTCTATACCCTATGCTGTGCTCACAGTGTAGCTCCCATCCATCACCACATTAGTACAATATCATTGACAGTATTCCTTATGTTGTGCCTTTAATTTCCATGACTTACTTATTCCATCACTGAGAGCCATACTTCCCTCTCCCTTTCAACCATTTTACCCACGCCCCACCTCCCTTCACTCTAGCAACCATCAAACTGTTGTCTGTATTTATAAGTCTGACCTACTTGTTGTTTCTTTATTCAATTATTTTGTTTTTAAGATACCACACGTGAGTGAAATCATATGGTATTTGTATTTGTCTTCTTGGGGTGGCTTATTTCACTTAATATAATACCTTCTAGATCTCATCTTTTTTATGGCTGTGTACTATTCCATTGTGAGTTTTATATATGTATGTGTATAAGTACATATGTTAATTTATATATACATATGTAACCTCATGAAATACATATATATTTTTTTTATTACTTTTTTTTTATTGTTACTAAATTTTTTTTTCCAGTGTTTCAAGATTCATTCCCCATTCCCCACACCCAGTGCTCCCCGCTTTAGGTGTCCCCAGTACCCACCACCAGGCTCTCCCATCCCTCCACCCCCC
>PITA01016368.1:0-46860 GCA_004023965.1 Spilogale gracilis
GCAGCGGGAAAAGAAAGAAAATAAAAGATTTTTAAAAGTCTTGCCTTGCCCCGGGCTTAGCTGTGTTTAGCTTCTTTCTAGCCCCAATTCAGGCCGTAATCTGCTGTTATTCCTCACTCACAGAGCACTTTCCTTTTCAGGTATTTGTTTTCAATGGTTCAGCTCTGCGGGCTTCCTCCCCCACTCCCCTGTCTCTGGGAGCAAGCCTCCAGACCCTCCAATTTGTTTCTACCTTTTTGCTGATGTTCTTTGTCTCTCGTGGCGGTCCAGAAGTGGGAAATATCACATTTCAGGCTGGTTTCATGGGTGTTCACGGTGGTCTTGTAGTGGTTTTTTTGTTGAAATTCAGCTCTCTTCAGAGAACTCCCTGAAATGCGGTCACCTGGCCTTCCGCCATCTTGACCCTCCGCTTGTGTTTTTCTTTTAAATCTCTGTTCCCAAAGCTGCTTTTACATTGATGATGTAAAATGTAGTTGCCTCCTGAATACCAGCATGTTCTTTGTTCCTCGAGAATCCCAGTCATCCTCTGCTCAGAGGCTTAGTAGTCGCCATAATAATGTCCATGTGAAGCACTTTAGTGTCTGACAGCCACGTGACTCACCTCTTTTGCTCAAAGGAGCTTTCGTTAACCTCACTGTTTAAAGGTGGGAATCTTTACCTTGCCTCAGCACTCCCTATCCCCCTTCCCTGCTTTACTATTTTTCATAGCACTTACCACTATCTGACTTTTACTTATTTCTTTGTTGCCAATCTCTTCCCACTCGAAATTAGGCAGAGTTTTTTTTTTTTTCTGCCTACTTTACTCTTGTATCTCTAATCCTTATAACGGTACCAAATATATGCTTCTTGAGGTCAATGAATATTTGTTGAGTGAATAAATAAATGAATGAATCTTGAGGTCAATGATATCCATGAGATGAGGTAATAATACAGATTAGTCACCTAGAAATTCACAAGGCTCATCAGTAAATTAAGTTCTCTGAGGCAACGCTATTTTTAAAAAGATATTTCATTTTGGTGAACCCTTTGCTTCCCTAAATTCAACAACAGTGGTACATTTTTTTCCCCATGTAACATTAAAATACAATAGAATTGATATTCTGTGTAAAACATTTTAGGGAAGAGGAGACACTGAAAGCCAATTAAATTCTGTAATTCATTTCTGAAAATATTGTATCCTTTTGTTTCCTTTTTACTTCTTTTATCCTCCTCCTCCCTCTTGTTATTTGCTTCTTTACATATCTCTTTGTGGTTCAAGTACAATACACTTAAAAACATAGGAGTCATAGAATCTGGCATTCAGGATACAAGATGCAAATTGTGAACAAATTTAAGCTGATTTTGAAAATGTATTAAAAAAAACTTGCAATAACACCCCGATACACAGAAAATTTCCATGGCAAGTATATTTTATGCTAAATCTTATAATTTAGTCAAGCTCTACCAGGAAAACAGGAACCATCTCAGGTTTTTACAACAAAGAACATTTAATGAAAGAAATTGGTTACACAAGTGATAGAAAGGCTGAGAAAGTAAACAGAAGACAGTGAGGCAGCCTAGAGTTGAGTGACAGCAAGAAGTACAGGGCCCAGGAGGAGGGAAACCTGTAGAGCCCAGCAGTCAAGGATGCCTGGCAGAAGAAGGAACACCACACGGAGGAGAGTTAGCCAGTGGCAGAGACACTGCCCAAAGAGGAGATGGGAGAATATTACAGGTTCTTTCTCCTTCTCACACATTGAATTCCCACAAGTGCTTCACATGAGCTGAATCTGCTGACCTGGGAGCCCGGGAAATGCAACCTGCAGGAGTCAATCCCTTCATGATAAAGGGCAGAACAGGAAGAGTGGTGAGAAGCCAAGAGTCCTAGAACTGGCTCAGCTGACAAATGTCATTTAATATACCAACCCATGAACACTTGTCTTCATTTTCTGTTATGACAGTAAGTCTAGCCAAATATTAAAAACAAAAAGAAAATGATGTTAGATTTGACTCACTCCCAAAGTCATAGTATCAGTCTTAATATTCAATTATGAGCATGTCAGCATATCCTTGCAATCAAGTAGCTATAAATTATCAATTGCATTATGTGGAAACAATTATTGATAAAACTGTTTTTACTCTATATGACAACACGACTAATTATCTGCCACAGATATTTCTTTAAATATTTATTTATTTATTTGAAAGAAAGAGGGATGCACACAGCCACAGAGATGGTTGGAAAGAGCAGAGGGAGAGGGAGAGAGAGAATCTCAAACAGACTCCCTGACACAAGTTCCCGACATGGAGCTTGATCCCATGACTTTGAGATCACGACCTAAGGCAAACTCAAGAGTGAGACACTTAACCAGCTGAACCACCCAGGTGCCCCTCTACCACAAATGTTGAATTTAATGTTCCATACCTGTTTTTTAAAAAATTAGGAGCCAACTATCATAATAAACATCACTTCAATAAATTTTAATTTCTTTCTATAATAGATTATTATTTTCAATCGTGGCAATATAATATTTTAAATATTTTTCTTTACTTCCAATTGGCTAAAAGTGCTTCACACGGAATCCTCAAGAACTATATGTAACCCATGCAACAGACCATGCAATACACCATGAGCTTGCACTAGACTTCAGGGCAAGTACTCAAATATAGTAATTGAAAAAAATATGTTAAGTGCAATAATCTGAAAGCCATTTTATTTTAAAACACTCTAGATGTAGATATGTTAGTTAAGAGAGAAAAGAAAAGACCCCTCTGAAAAAGAGCAAGCAGTCTTCTTGCACACAGCAATACAGGATTAAGGTGGCTTTGATGCTGCGGTTGTTGCCTCTAAGAAAATTGTTGTGTAGCTTCTGGGTGGAACCACAAACCATCACAGCAAAGAATGGTTATAATTATTATCCAGAGTGATCATAATTTCACTGCATTCACGAAATTAAATCACATGCATTTCCAAAAGAGATTCAACTTGGAGCAAAATGCATGTACAATGTAGTAAAATGGAGCCATTGTTGCAGAAGTAAAGGTAGATTAATAATAAAAGGATGAGAAAGAAAACTATTTCATAAAGCTCTTACCAAAGATGATATTTGAGCTTCCTTGGAGCTGAAACAAAGAAGAAAATGTTGGGGTTTGTAGCTCTCGATATCAAATAAAAGGAAATGTATAAACCACAGATGGAAAGGGCTATGTAGTGTCAACCTTTCTCAGGTTGAGCAGTGACAGAATCACTCTGAATTCTGATGGGGGAAAAAAGTTGTAATGAACTCAGTGAAAATGCTAAAAGGCCTATCAAATAAATTATAAATAAATCTTAAAGATTCAGTGATTTTTTTTGTCTAAACATTAATCATCATAATCTTATCAAATTCCCATTTTAATTAATTCCCCATGGCTTCTGTTAAATTTCTGATTGTATGTGCAGATTTTTTTTTTCCAAATCATATTATTGCTTCTAGAACAAAATGATTATTTGAGGGTCTTCAGAAAGCTGTCATGACAATGCCTTTGGTAAAAAATCTGGCTGTACATGATTAGAAACAACTTAATAATTCAAGAATTTAAAATAGATAACTTTGCACTGGAAAACAGAATTGGAAATCCCAATCATTTTGGTACTTAGTTTAATTTTGGTGGAATGAGAGCCTTTGTAAGGTTAAACATGGAAACAGATCTCTATTGCCATCTCCTGGCAAGCAAACCACATGAACACAATGTATAAGTCTTTTTGAAGAGCCATACATTGTGGGAAGGCAAGAAGATTACCCTATAAATAGGCAATAAAGTATCGAATATTTATTGTAAGACCATCACTGGATTTTTATTCTTTATTCCTATAAGACCTTTACAAAAATCCATTAGACTTGATAAATAGTAGCATTTGTTTTATGAGCTCTTTATGTTGAACAAAAATTCTGCTTGTTATGACTTTTTAAATTAAATGCATATGATGGATCTACCTGTGATTGAAACAAATACTAAAGCTTTTTCAAAAAGAAAACCTAGAAGATCTTTGTAATGCATTAGGGCGAAGGAGCCAGGACTGTACCACTGCATGCAGCCAAGAAAGTGACAGGTAGCTTTCTACCATATAATAAAGCTGATGGAATGGATAACAGCTCTGACAGCATTAATCCATCTTTCTGCTATGGGGGCTTTCACGGGAGATGAATGATACTCCCCCCTCCAACTTGCCTTGTCATCTTGCTGTGTTTCTCTTTAATTTCTCTCCCTTGCTATTGTTCTTTATAATCAGTTGTTGCTGGTGCTTTGAACCTCCTTCCCTCCTCACATCTGGACATCAGATCATCAGCTGCATCTGAGCCTAGTTCATATACTCCCTGCCTGAAATGCCAGCTGAGCCATTTATGACTCAATGTCACTGAAGTCTGCAAGCTGTACTCCAGGGTGCCATCCTGTCCTATAGATTCCAAAGGCTTGCTACAGCCGAATGAAAAAGGAGAATAAGATATGGCTTCAAGTCATTACCCCTCAGACAGAATGTTACATTCCGCATGGTTCTGAGGGCTTGATATGTCATCTTCTAAAACTAAGCATTTCTTCAAGGATAAACATGATAACTAACTTCCCCAAGATGGGTAGAAAGCACCAAGACTGACATTTAAAAAACAAAACAAAACAAAATACTCCTCTGAAGTCATTCCTTGGAAGAAGAAAAAAAAATCCACTGTTGTTGTTGTTTTATCACACGTTATTAAAAATTTTACCCAATCTAAATTCCATTCCCTATTGACAAGCTCAAGGTCACCAAGTTTCCACACAAAGGTAAAAGAGGAGCGGATGTTTAAGAAATCAACTTGGATGTGAGTTTTGAAGCATGAAATCACTCTGGTTAAGTAGCTTGGTGGTCCTCTATTAAAGTTTCACATTGCCTGCCTGTCATATCCCTAGCTAAGCCAATGTCCTGAAGAACCAAGCTGAGAGAACAAGAGGGGATGATCTTTTTTCCCTACACCTGGTTCATCTGACGAAGCCAGACTACAGAGGGTCGATGAAAAGGAATGACCCCATAGCAATGCTTCTGTTCTGACTGACCACTAGCTCAGGGAACCTTCTCCTTTAAGTAGAATCTTCAGTGAAATCTATGAGAAGAAAACCCTCACAGATAAGAAAAGAGCCTGGAAAGTAGTAAAGGAAGTCAATGAAAGCATATCATAAAAATAAGTCAAAATCATAAAATGAGAAAATCCAGACAGGCATTTAAATAAATGTAGTCGAAGTAACAATGGCATTCAAAGCACTGACTATGTACCAGAAATGGCTCTAGTCATTCTACAGAATTCATTTACATAAAATTAATCCATTCAGGCATCACAATAATCTTATTATCTCCCAGGAACAGATAAGAAAACAGGGCACGGCACGCTCAGAGATTTAGAAACCAACCAGGTTAGGAAACTTAAGAAGAGTGGACTCAGGAGTCCAACCCAGGTGGCTGGCTCTTAATAGTTCCTAAATTTATTTATATCTAGGTCTATCTATATCTTAGAAACTGCAAAACTCTCTCTCTCCCTCCCCTCTTTGGCCTCCCCTTATCATATTTTTTAACTATTAAAATAAATGGAGTATAAACTAATTTCCCCACTTAAAGAATGGTTAACCAAAGTTGTCTAAAGTTGGGGAATGGCAAATGGAGGCACCAGGATGTAAATCTAAATCCCAGCTACTTTCCTCCATATCCTGCAGCAATCCCAGGGCATAACAGCCATGAAAATGTACTGCTCAGGTCTGCTGCTTGCAGGCACATGGTTTCAGCTACCTTTCCTCTGGACCTACGACCATGTGTTTACCAAAGTCAGGTTTCTTCTTTTGGCTGTTCCCAACAGTGACTGAGCACAGCAGGTGTTTTAGTGTAGGACCATTCCTGAGGTGAAATAGGACGATTCTATTGTGAGAAGTTGGTTGAGAGAGCCTTCATGATCGTGGTTGCAATTTTCATAGAAAAATCTTAGCACTTTTCCTGGCCAGGCTTCCTTCCTTGTCCTTTCCTTTTACAAGAGTTAGATCCACATAGTGGTCTGTTACTCTCTTCCTATTCCTATTCTACCCACCTTGATCACTCATAAGCATATTCTCTAATAAATCTCTTGCATGTCTAATCCCATCTTGGGCTCTGCTTCCCCAAAAATCCAAATTAACACATAGGCCAAAATAATATCTTCAGAAACTCATTTAACTAGTGATACAAAAATATAGATATTTATGTTTTTAGACATGCTACTTACCTACTTTGTTATTTTACTTATACTGGATTCAATAAATCATACAGAGAAAGTAAAATGTTAGAATGGAGCAAACACAATTAACAAAGGAACTGAAATAACTAAGCACCTAATATAGATCACTAGATCTAAAGCTTTACCTGCTAGAATTTCTCTAGGGTAAAAATAAATAAGAGACCATAATACAAGGACTCACAACCATAATAACCAGACTGTCTCAAGATGGAATTGATCAGGAGTGTCCAGAACTCTGCATATTCCTATCAACATTTAAGTGATATCATAAAACTTCAAATACTAAAAGCATTTCTCAGATAAAAAAAAAATTCTCTGACTTTACAAATCTCAGTATCTTATAAGCTGGTTTAAATTGTCACTATAAACATTTTTTCTCATGTTTTCTCATATTTATTCTATGATTTATGATGACCCTGAGGCATGTAGTTGTTCCTATTTATAGCTCTCAAAACCTGTTCTCTTTTGGGTGACCTATTCTCCTAATTGCCAAAGATCTCATCTTGAATTTTCTTTCAGGACTACATGATCTTGCAACCCTAGTGGCAATTTCAACTCCTAAAACCCAGATATTTACCACATGGGATAATGCCAATGCTATAAATATGTGCTTTGTAAAGTGTTAACATTGGGTTACTGAGTCATACCAGGAGTCCTGGAAGATGTTCTTGTGAGTTAGCTTCAATAGCACTGATCATGACCAACATTCAAAGCATTTAAAATCAATATGACAGGGTGCTTGGGTGGCTCAGTGGGTTAAAACCTCTGCTTTCAGCTCAGGTCATGATCTCCGGGTCCTGGGATGGAGGCCCCGGTTGCCCAGCTGACTGCTCAGCAGGGACCCTGTTTCCTCCTCTCTCTGTGCCTGCCTCTCTGTCTACTTGTGATCTGTCTCGCTATCAAATAAATAAAACCTTTAAAAATAAATAAATAAATAAAATTAATATGACATCTTTATTAATCAACACCATTGTACTTGAATAAGATTTGACTTTGACTACATTGTCACAAAGATCTGGCTACATCATTACAGCACTGGTGCCTATTAGTACCAGTTAGAAACTGGGTCTCTGTGTAACAATGGAATGCAATGTTCTTAATATATCTGCGCTCTGTTTCAATGACCTAAACAGCAATAAATCATTGGCTAAGTAATTGCAAAACCAAATTACATGGTACTGAAGAAAAATACATACATAAGGAAATAAACAAAATCAAAAAATTACCCTATCTAATTTAGACTGTTAATGAATTCATCTCCTACTTGTGGGATGATTACTACAGATAATGACAAGATAATACAGAGTGATAAGGCATGGTAACGTAGGGCATGGCTCCAAGTAAGGTGGGACATGAAGGCACAGGATGGTGTCGAATAATATTTCTAGAATGTTAAAGAAAACATATGTCCAGAGTCTCTTAGAAAGCACTTTGCTATTTTTCAAGTTTTCAGCCAACAGAATTCAAAACTCTTTGTCAGAATCAGCAAAGACAAAGAGCTTTAGCCAAGACAGAGATCAGTAAGCAGTTTGCTATGTGACCACCTTTTTAGGGGATGGAAGTCTGCTCAATACTTATAAAGGAGATACGAATGGGCTTAATAGTTCAATAAAATTTTACTTTATAATCGAATTTACGACTAAAAATTTAAAATTTAATTCAAATACAACTTTTTGTTTAAATCAGCAATGTCAAGAATAAGTATAAAGATGTTTTCACGTTGTTTTTTTAGAATGGGGGTCACTCAGCCTGTATATACATGTAAACATGTATGCAACCAATAAAGTGATGAAGTCAATACCTATCCACTCATATGATTTCAATGGATAAAGAGTTACACATGCATCTGTACTCCTCAATTAAATTAAAAGGATAAAAATTCACAGCTGAAAAACTATAAAAATGTTTTCTGTAAACCTAAAACTGCTCTAAAAAAATAAAGTCTGTTACTTTTTAAATGGTATGTGGAAAAACAAACATAAAAAGCATAAACAGAATGGAAGCTATCTATTTATCTAAATCCTTAATAATGGAATTACCGATTGGTACAAGAACGTTAAAAAGCGAAATTAATTAAAACTCCTGCCTAAATTTTCCGAGAAACTGTACAATATCCATAACGTTGTATGTAAGTTTTTCTAAGGGAGTTCCTGTGCCTGGATTCTCACTTACCCTCACAACCTTCCCATGAGATCAGTGATATGATACCCATTTTATGAGATGTGTAAATGGAGCATAAGAGAAGTTCCCCCTAGGTTACTCGGATAGTAACTGAGAAAGCAGATTCAATTCCAGCTCCGTCTGACTTGAGTCTTACCTCTGAACTACTGTGCTGTATCTACCACTCTCCCAAACCACTGAATGTTTAATTAAGTAAGTCTCCAAGAAGTTCTTTCTACAAGTGCCTCATTCTGTACATAGAGTTAAATACGACAGGGAGGACTTACCCTTCTTTTTTTTTTTTTTCCTCTTAAAGATTTTATTTATTTGACAGAGAGAAACATAGCCAGAGAGGGAACACAAGCAGGGGGAGTGAGAGAAGGAGAAGCAGGCTTCCCGCCGAGCAGGGAGCCCGATGTGGGGCTCGATTCCGGGTCTCCAGGATCATGACCTGAGCTGAAGGCAGTCGCTTAACCAGCTGAGCCACCCAGGCGCCCCAAGGACTTACCTTTCTAATAGTAAGTTTGGTGTTGCAATGTGCAAGAGGGCTTCTAAAGAAGATACAGAAAAACTCCACATATTGACCTGTGTTTAATGCTCATAAACTTACATCATTCTAGGTGACTCAAATAGATAATGAAAATTATTTCTGGTGTCTTACTGCTAAAGAGAATCTGAAGAACATAGAATTATCATGACCATCCTCCCCTGCACACATTGCCCATCCCTTTTCAAGAAACTCATTTTATTTCTGTATAGAGCCATCTGAGTTTTTCTCTTTTTCTTAATAGTCCTAAAAACAATGGACACTGACCTACTATACTTTTTAATTCCTTAAAAATTCTACAAGCATCATTACTTTGAGCCTGATCTAAATATATCCAGCTTTTCAAAGTCCATATAAACTATATTGTCAGCTTTTCTAATTTAGCTTTTACTCTCTCTTAATGGACTAACTCCTCCTGTATGATTACAGTTGAACCTTAAAAAAAAAAAAAGACAGCAGCTTTACAAAAGAATAAATAAGTTTCCATAGCTTCAGATTTTTTTCCCTTTGGGTCCCTCCTACTGGTAACCTACACTGTGTGTGTGTGTGTGTGTGTGTGTGTGTGTGTGTGTGTAATATTTTAAATGAAACTCAATGTCTTTATCATGCTAATATTTCCTTTTTAATATTGGCTTCTAAGCACTGCCATCTTAAAATTATTCCCATAATGACTATCCTTGAAATTCTCTCTTATTGTCAAAATCAAAGGACATTATTGATATTTCTTATTTTGTACAGATGTTCTTCAACCACCTCTTAGGAGTGATTCAGAAATATTGTCCATCACCAGGATGAAATTGGGGAGAGAAGAGGTCCTATACAGAAAGGTTTAGGGCAGGATTTCAAGAGATCATGGGCTAAATTTAAAAACATGTTATACCCCTAGCTGTCCTTAACATTTTTTTCTGGCTCGTGGCTGTGTGTTGATGACAATGCGAAGACTGAAAAAAGAAAGAAAGAAAGAAAGAAAGAAAGAAAGAAAGAAAGAAAGAAAGAAAGAAAGAAAGAAAGAAAGAAAGAAAGAAAGAAAGAAAGAAAGAAAGAAAGAAAAGAAGGAAGGAAGGAAAGAAAAGAAGGAAGGAAGGAAGGAAGGAAGGAAGGAAAGAAGGAAGGAAAGAAAGAAGGAAAGAAAGAAAGAGAAGGAAGGAAGGAAAGAAAAGAAAAGAAAAGAAAAGAAAAGAAAAGAAAAGAAAAGAAAAGAAAAGAAAAGAAAAGAAAAAAAATTGTTTTGTTTTGGTTTTTAATACTCCAAAATGTTTCCCCTCCCTTCATTATTCTTTACTAGATATGTGGTTCTCAAATAAAAGAGGTGGAGTGTGAAGGTGTGTAAATGTACTATGTTTCTAATAATACGATTATTAAACCATTACCCTGCAAATCTGCGTGCATCTTTTTTGAAGTACATACCATGTGCTGAGAGTGCAGGTTGTCCTTTCTGTCTCCCACGGGGTGGAATCTTTAGCAGACAGTTGTGTTACTTTGTCTCTCCACCCCTAGAAGTTTGTGTGTTTGTTAATGTCCTTTTCTGACTCAAGATACAATGTTTGCATCAAGACTAATGCTTACTGCTCTTAGTTTTGAGGAAGGAAGTTCAGGCTCAGAATGAATTTCAACACTTGCATTGGTTTCCTATTGACCAGAAAACCTTACCATGACAGGCAAAGCCTCTGAGGCTCTTGATGGTTTTTAGCTTCGTAGTATCGTTCACTTGGCAATTACACCAGGGCTGTGGAACCGCACACAAACAATCCAGCCGCTCAAGAATACTTATTAGGTCCTTTCACTTCACATCTTTTGTTTATGTCCAAAATGCCTTCTTTGCTTTTTCAACTTGACTAATACCTAATCCACTTTTCCTTCCCAACTTAAATAATAAATTGCCTCCCCCGGAGGGTTCCCTGACACTTTCGCAGAGTAATATTTGCTACCAATTTTGTAATCCTATACATTTTGAATTTTTATCACATTTAGGTTTTATCATACTGCATTAAAACTGTACATTTCTCTCTCTCCCTCACATGTACGTGTTCCTTTGTAAACACATATACTTGGCTATAAGTGCCACCATGGTAAATATTGTTTTGTATTCTGTTCCGCTGTCTCTTTGCTTTGCTTAAAGCCAAAAAAAAACAAAAAACAAAAACAAAAAAAGAAGGTAAAGTTAAGGGGAAAAAAGGTTTTGAATAAAATTATAGAGCAATTATTTTCAACTTAGAACTTATTCTGACCCTTACGATTAAATGTCACTGGGGAAGTCACCTCTCTGAATTTCAGTTTCCTCACCCATAAAAGGGAGAAAAGCATTTTATTTCATACAATTGCTGTGAATATTAAATTAAATGTTTTGTATGGAACACGTGGAGTCCTTTAAAGTTCATTATGTGAACTATTCATATTATTAGTAGTTAGCCTAATAAAAAGATGGTGTATTTTATGGCTTCTTTGAAATACTAGCATGAATGAAAATAAAGGAGTCAGCTTAGTCTTAATCATTAAGGTATGTAGGACAATCAAATTTGCTCCTAATAGACTTTTTCATTTTGGAGACAGTAAAAAAAGAAAACTTTAAAAATATATTTAAAAAGTCAAATTATTTCAAGACACAATTGTAATGAAATGCTGTAATGAGAACTGTATGAGGTGTTATAGTTATAGTTTATCAGAGGATTTGTTTATTCTCATCAAGTTTAAAATCTGACTACATTTATATCATTAACATCTTATTTTTGCTTGGTTTGCTTAATGTTATTCAAACACTCTATCTGAAACGAACCTCCTGAGATATACTTTTCCCATGAAGATAAACTTATTTTAATGTTTGCACAGGGGCTCAAGTGTGGGCAGAGTAGATAGCTAATGGGCATGAAAATCTGCAATAGAGCATGAAGCAGAGAATGAGCCTCTGCTTATTTAAATGCCTCCATTCTGTACTCACAAGCTAACATGAGCGTTTCATCAGGTTCCCACCCATGTCCACCACTGTAAGGGAGAGGCATTACAAATTGGGGAGGGCAGCCCAGTCAGGATGCCAAACAACCCCGTGAGTCCATTTACTAATCAATTAACTGATTTTATCTAAGGATAGAAGCTATTATTTAGAAATTCACTCTGCTTGCTGAAAACTCTACATGGGAGCCATTTCATTTAGGATTTACATGGACTGGAGAAGAACATGGTCATTTGCCCTGTACCTCCAACCGCCAGTCAAAGGTGTGACTGAGACTGACTAGCTAGATGGCTCTCGGTCAGCCCAACTTCCTATACCAGGTTAGTAGCATACTCAATATTCCCTGAGGCAAAAAAGATCTTAACTCAAGCCCACTTGGGCAAAAGAATTTCAAAGAAATTATAAATTCAAAGAAAACTTCATTCATTTCATTATATGGGGGGATAGTTAATCTTCCAAGGGCCTTTCAGTTTCAAGAAAGGAACAGTTTAGTATTATTTTCCATTATGATAATTTACAATTCATTGGGAGAGTGGGAAACTTCTACGAAGTATTGGCTTCACTTTCTTACAAGATTTCCACAGAGGATGATACTCTATGACTCACACCGTATTGATCTGTGCGTACTCCTCAGAGATTCTATAGTCATTTTAACATTGATCTTTGTTTCCTTACATTCCTGCACCATGCACTCATCAAGTCAGCATTAGCACTACATAACCCAACTGTTGTTCTCTGAAATCAAGGTAATTAGGTGACTTACATAATTGGCAGTACAATCTCTTACTCCCTATAAAAATATCTATTTATCTACATATTTCTCTATATAAGTAGCCTAAAACACCCACAAGCTTCTGTTGCCTTTACCCAAAGTTGGATAATATTAGTTCTTTTCTTCATGAGTTTCATCCTCTTCTATACAGAAAAACATTGATTTTTTTTTCCTTCTCTATGGTTTTAATATAGTACAAGCCAAGCTGGTTTTATTTATGCTGTGTTTTAGCTCAAATGCCAACAAATATGTCAACTGCCAATGGGAACACTGGTCTTCAGGGCTGCCTCTACTGTGTAAGCAGTCCAAGAGTAGCAAACAATAAATAATGTAAGTGCAATGCAGACATGAATCAAAGCTTTTACATCAATTCCATTCTCCCCTGCCCAAATTACAAAAGGAAGTTAGATATATGAGATCTGGATCTAGAGTTGGTTTATTTAGGATTTTCTGCTTAGGTCAAAGTTTACCCATCTTGCTCTTTAGTCTCCACTAGCTCCTAATCAGATACACCAGACATAAACACCCCGGTGTTTTGGGATTAGGACACACAGTTAGATGAGGTAATGCAATTTGTGGCTAATGTCCTTTTCCAGTGGTTCAGAATTATGATTGACATTGATTCAATAATTTCTCAATGCAGTACTTCAGACTCTTGGATAGGCTGAGTATTGGACAATACTTTTAATCAGGAAATATTCATTTATTTATAAGACATTTTAAAAAAGAAAAATGTTGATACAGTTCATATAGCTGAGGCATAATAATAGTTTCAATAAGTATATTTACCATCACTAGCATTTTTAATCTGTCAGGTAGTGATACTGTTTGAAGTGTTTTCATGATGAGAGCATCTTTATTAATAGTATAGTTTTGACTGTGCAGATAATGAGAGTGAACAAAACAAGCCTTCATCAATTTGTGGCACTCAGAATTGTAGTCAGATGTATGTTGAATAATGTTTCTTTGAAAAGAAATGTAAATGATTTTTACTTCCAGTAGTAAAAAGATGGAAAATGGAATGATCTTCACTTGGAGAAAGTAAGTTTATAGCATTAATATAATTAATGATGTCTACACTTGCACTGTTCTTAGTGTTGCCTTGATGTTTCCATTCTAAAATGATATATCTACTGAATTAAATTCCTATACAAATGTCACTATGAGTTGACTCTTAGAGAGCAGGTTGCCTTTGGTAAGAAAATGAAAGGCTTCCAAAATTCAGCAGGAGAGGTTCACTAAATTTCAAAGGAAAAAATAAACCTAAGGTAAATTAGGGAAAATAAAAGTTACCTTGAAGTTTTCAAAGTGTCTCTTTAAAAAGCTGCTCATAGAAATTCTTTCCTGTTTTTAAGTGGTAAGTACAGAAAGTCAGATTGAAACAAATTTTCAAAAGTTACCAATAATCTTTTAGAGAGGTATCATAGATGGGTAAAAACAATGTAATTTAAAGCAAATGTTTAGTTTTAATATAATCTACTTCCACATACATTTATGCTTTTCATTTGACTTATATGAGAAAATTTACTTGTCATTTCATTTTTCTTTTTGCAGTTGGTTTTATTTCCTGGTTCTGTCTGCATGTTTTTTAATTTGTTCACCATTAGATCTGTTAATTTACAGGCCAAAGCCACCAAAGAATAACTTTCCAACTCATTGAAATTTGATAAAAGATCTCTTTGTTATGCTTTATAAACTTCTAAAATAAAGGTAAAATATAGGACAGAAAAATAAATACAAAGTTTTTGAAAAGCAGGTTATAGTTTGTGGTTTTCAAATGTCATTATAGTTTTGTTTCTTACAAGAGCAAAGTGACTGGTCAGCTCCCACATATGGAAAATAAAGTGAGATTACTACTTCAATTGAATTATTTACTGCTGGTTATCTATTTCTCTGTTCAAGGATAATCTGCAAAAGAGTTGACCAATACGGTTTCATTAATTTGTTTTTTTCCTTCAAATATGTTGCACAGGTTTCAATAATGTATTATTAAAATACATTAAGTATAAATACCAATAAATTATCTTCTCACAAATCTGGACCTTTAATAATAATGGTGCCATTATGTTAATAATCAGAACTGGTGCACCTGGGTAGCTCAGACGTTACGCATCTACCTTCGGCTCAGGTCATGATCCTGGAGTCCCTAGATTGGATTGGGCTCCCTGGTTGGTGGAAAGCCTGCTTCTCCCTCTCTCATTCCCCCTGCTTGTGTTCCCTCTCTAGCTGTGTTCTCTCTGTCAAATAAATGAAATCTTAAAAAATAAAATAAAATAAAAATCAGAGCTAATGATTATTCAGTAATATGATGTTTCTGTAACTGTGAGAAGTATTCAGAATAGATTAACTCACTTCATTTCTACAGAAATCCCATAGGGTAGGAATGGTTATCTCCAACTTCCAGATGAGGAAACTTAGACAAAGTGAATTTAAACAATTTGACAAAAAGTCGGAATATAACAGCGTAAGGTGACACCTGAGCAAGTCTAAGTCCAAAGACATAGTCCTTAATCACTACTTTTATAATCTGTCCCTGTATTTCTGGCCTTTAATGTTAGGATTTAGCGTTCCACAGTGCTCCTAATGACAAATTATAAGCAGAACATGGAAATGTCTTAGTAATTAGCAAAAACACTAGCAGAGATTCTGTTAAAAGGGAAAATATCAGGCACATGAGCTAAGAAGGGGCCTAACAGGAACTATTTTGCCAATAGTAAAGTACCATTAAACATTGGCAAAATTCTAAAACAATCTGGACACTTCATGATAACATGATGATAGCAGGTTAAAATGCCAGGCCATAATGAGTTCTTTGTAGTTATTATTTTCTATCTATTATTTTACTGTAAATAGCAGGCCATGACAGCCCAATTCTCCCCACTTGGAGCAAAAACATACTGAGCTCCAGAGAAATAGAAGGCATGATCCCCTGTCTGTGTAATCTGTAATCTTCTATAAAGATACAACATGGACTTTAAAAATGGTACCAATAGATAGTCCAAGCAAGAAGCAAAATGAAAGCAAGAACCATAAAGGAAGCCTTCAAGGAGGAGAAAAAAAATAATGTATTCAAAATGTCTTTACTGAGTACCATCTAGGTACCAGGCACTACCTATGCCTTGGGGTTTCAGTGAGGCCAAAATGAAACCCCTAGCTAACATACTAGTCAGGGAGGTAGATAGGTAGGTACATAGGTAGGTAGGTAGGTAGGTAGGTAGGTAGGTAGGTAGGTAGGTAGGATAGATGATAGATGGATAGATTAGATAGATAGATAGATAGATAGATAGATAGATAGATAGATAGATAGATAGATAGATAGATAGATAAGGCATTGTACAGCATCATAACAAAAGGATCAAGAATGACAAGTTGAGCTATTTCAGTAGAGAGGTCAAGGAAGGCCTCTCTGAAGTTGTGACACTTGAAGTGGGACTTAAATAAAGGTGGGAACAAGCTGTTACATTTTTTTTTTCAGTTAACAATTTCCAGACAGAAGGAAATAGGGAAAAATAAAGACTCAGAGACAAGAAAGATCCTAAATGAAGTCAAAGAAGTGGCCAGGTCAGATAACGTCAGGACCTGTAGGACATGGAGAAGTCTTTCATTTTTATCTAAGAGGACAGAAAGCTAGTAGAGAACTTGGAGCAAGGGGCTGTCCTGCACATTACCAAAGGCTCCCTGTAGCTTCTCAGTGAAGAACAGACAATCAGACCAAGAGTGGAAACGAGAATAAATGGGAAGCTTCCATTTGCATCCTGGGAGGGAGGATGATGGCTCTGACCAGGGTCTTGCTGTGAAAACTATGCAGAAGCTGAAATATTCAAAATTGAATCTAGAGCCAGTAGGATGTGCTTATAAATTGGAAACTTTGGACTGGAAAGAAAAAGAAAGAAAACAGATACACTAGGTGATATTAGAAAATCCATAGTTGGTGCAAACCAATCGTGTTCATGCAATGAAAAATAGCAGCATAGACCAACGTGAGGGCATCCACTGCTGTAGTCTGGTCAAGGGCGCTGGGACATCTAGATATCTTCCATCAGAGAACTGCTCTTGCCACACACATGCTGTTCTAGACATAAATTGCAAGTGTATTTATATGTTTTCTATATATAATAATTGCATATATTTAGCTACCAAGTACACCATGTCTAGCATTCCCTTTACTTTAAAAAGCAAATAAAAATAGTATCTCTTATGCTGAAATGTTGTTAACCCCAAGCATTAATAAGAAGGAATAAAAAATATAAACCTCTCCTCTGATACACTAATTTCAAGTTGCTCCTTAATAATGATTTATCTTGAATCTTATTCTAAAAACAACTTACCTGGCACTGTCAGAAGAGGCAAGAAACAAAGTAACACCAACATGTTAAACATGCAGCACTACATTTATATTCTTCATTTATTCCACAAATGTTTACTCTGTGCCTAATATGCATTATTATGTAAGGTGGTAGGTTTATAGAAATGGATAAGCAGACCCAGGCCATGATCTGGTGATCTCAGTGTCTGGAAAGAAAGTGACCTTCAGTATGTAATAACAAGCAGTGAGCTGTAAATAGACTGTGTTCAGGAAACGCAAGGTCCCTCAGAGCCCCTACCACCAAATGAGCTGGGCACTGTATGACAAACACATTTTAACATGATACAGAGTTTTGTTTGTTCAGTTAGCTGATTGTTTATTCTTGAGAGGAAGTCTTCCCAGTGATTTAAAATCTCTACGTGGACATTAAACATTAACTACTTCAATATGTCTCTGGGCATGAAAAAGTAATAAATTACCTTGAATAGAGTTTTGGTTTTGTTTTTCGGTTATTTTAATCCCTAGCACAGAACCTGTCACATACTGGTACTCAAAACTATTTGTTGAAGAACAAATGAATGAACGAGGCTCTCTGCGCAGAGAAAAAATAAAAAGAGGGATAGAAGTTCTAAAAAAAAAAACCAGAAAGAAAAACTGAGAAATACCATCAAGAGTATGAAAATGTATCAGCTCCCTTTTTTCCTCTTACTCTCATACCTTATTTCTACAGTCTCCATAAATTATCCAGCAGTAGTTTCTATGATTGAACTATATATTGATAAAGACCAGAGATGATATCTGGGTTCTTCCTGCACTTGGTAAGTGTGTCTGGCTACAACCTACAACAATGATTTCAGATACTTATTTAAATACCACATTTTCATAAATAAATAAATAAATAAATAAATAAATAAATAAATAAATAAATAAATACCACATTTATTTGCTTTCCAAAAGACTCCATTTTGCCTTATATGCATTGGCTTTAGAACCTAGGAAGAGGAAACCTTAAGAAATTCACAGTAAGAGAAAAAGAATTTTCTTACAAACACAATTACTCCAGACATAATCCCAAATCTCCATGTTTCTTATAGATACAGTTAAGTTCAAGGAACTTGGTAGCATGCCACAATGGTCATCAGGGAATTGTTTTTAAGGTGTAGTGGACAGCGTGACTTCAAAGAGAAACAGTGTTAAGGCCTTTGGTGGAGTAAATTACATACTTCTGAGGTTAAAGCATTTTTAACATTTTTTTCCATTTCATACAGAAAATTACAGGGCTTAACAGACCATTCAGCTAGAGTAAACAAATTTTCATATTTTGCCATGTTTGTCTCAAATATTTTATTTATGGAAAAATTAAAATATTGACATAGGAGATGGGAATTTTTGGATTTTTTCCTCCATGGACCTTATAACCCCAGTGCCACCCCCACCCCACCCCCATAATTCCCCAAAGGTAAGATTATGTTGTATTTCATTTTGTTGTATATTTCTGGACTTTTACTATATATACTATAGGCACAGTCTTTTTAAAATTATATGGTTGGCCTTTTACTGTAAGTATCAGTCAGTAATTTATTTTTCAACTCAACATTATATTTTTGACATATATTCAGGTCAATTCCTGTAGATTCCTCTTGCTAATTATAATGTATGTCACTGTCTTGTATAGTTACTTCCTCTTCCTTCCTTCCTTCTTTCCTTCTTTCCTTCTTTCCTTCTTTTCTTTCTTTCATTCTTTCTTTTTCTTTCTTTTTCTCACTCTTTCCTTCCTTCTGTCCTTCCTTCTTTCCTTCTCTCTCTTTCTCTTTCTTTCTTTCTTTCTTCTTCATTTTTTTCTTTTCTTTTTTCTTTCTTTTACTTATTTTGGCCCATGAATGTACTTTACTGTAATTTTTCCAAGAGAAAAATGTGAATTATGTGCAGCTTCTGTACTACAGTACTTTTTTTTTCTTTTCATCATTTTGTAGAATTTCTCTCCAACACTTAATAATGTTTTTTCCTCTTAAATTTTATTTTGTCTTATATTGATATTGCTGTCCCAGTTTTAGTTTGGTTAGAATTTTATACTATCCTTATTTCTTTCATTTACAACTTTTCTGCATTACTTTAAGCATTGCTTAGAAGCTATGTTTGTCTGAATTTTATTTCAATATACTACCTAGTAGCTTTTATCTTTATATATAAATTTAGTGCATTAACATGTCCTATAATTGCTGGTTAGATATGGACTTACTTGTTCCACCTCATTTATTTATTTATGTAGCATTCTTTCTCATCTCTTTCTCTTTCCATTTTTACCACCTGTTAGGTTAAATTTTAGTTAGATACATCTATTACATGTACATGTAACTTTCCCAAACATTCCCAAACAGAAAAAAAATGTGTTTTCAGAATTTTTAGTGTTTACTCTTAAATGTTTAGCATTAATGGTGACTTTATTAAGTCCCAACAAAGTCTAAGGTTATTCAGTAGAACTTTATTCTTCCCCAAAAATAATTTATATGCCTTAGCTGTTTCCCAACCCCTCTGCAATCATCCTCTAAACTTAAAGTAATATTTTTCTTATATTTAATAACCCTACCAATATCATTTACCACAATTTTGGTTTGTGAATACTTGTAACATCACACTCCTTTCCTTGAATTTTATTTATTTATTATTTATTTAGCTGAAGAACATCTTCTAGTAATGTACTAGCAAGAATGTTTCAATTATAAACTCAGCTCTTTTATGTCTATCTTATTTCTTTCTCACTCTTGAACAATAATCTAAATGGCTACATAATTGCCTCTGGAATAAATGCAAATAACTGAAAAATCCTTTAGAAAAAAAACGCTTTTAAATGGCTTTGAAAATCCTCAAAATGGTAAAAGAAAAAAAAAATCCATAATGTAAGAACAGAAGTTGTGAAACAAAAGCAGACACATATGGATCAAAACCATATGAAGATTATTTTAAAATGTCTCTTATTAATTTTGGAAATGAAAATAACATTAAAAATAAATTATGAATGTATACTAATTCGAGCAAAGTCAGAGAAAAAATGAAATAATTGGAACATTTTACTAAGAAAATGACCCAGTAGGAGCAACCAGGTGGCTTAGTCATTTAAGCACGGGACTCTTGGTTTCTGCTAAGGTCATGACCTCAGAATCCTGAGATCAAACCCAACACTGGGTTGCTGGGCTCAACAGGGAGTCTGTTGAAGATTCTCTCTCTGTGCCCCTCCCTCCACTTGCTCTCACTCTGTCTCTCAAATAAATAGATCTTTAAAAAGAAAGAAAGAAAGAAAGAAAGAAAGAAAGAAAGAAAGAAAGAAAGAAGGAAGGAAGGAAGGAAGGAAGGAAGGAAGGAAGGAAGGAAGGAAAGAAAGAAAGAAAGAAAGAAAGAAAGAAAGAAAGAAAGAAAGAAAGAAAGAAAGAAAGAAACTGCCCAGAAGACTATAAAGGGATATAAATAGATGAAAATATGAAAGATAAGGGAAGCTCTAACATACACGCCATATAAGTTCAAGAAGTGCAGGGTAGAGGGAATGAGAAAGAGACTATTTGAGGTAATAATATGTGATCATTCTAAATTCAAGAAGAAAACATGTTGACTTTGTGACTATCTGCCAAGAAGTTGACCTCTTGTCCTTTGGAATTTTAATTTTCAGTCTCACTTTGGGAATTTCTTGGGAAGTTTCATGCTATCATTGTTGTCATTTTTTTAAATGTTGAGCAGAGAATGGGATGCAGGGTTTGATCCTAGGACCCGAGGATCTTGACTTGAGCCAAAGGCAGATGCTTAACCAACTGAGCTACCCAGATGCTCCAAGAAGAAGGGGCTTTTAATAATTTTTTAAGTACTATTACCTATATCAGTCTCACTTTGGGAATTTCTTGGGACGTTTCATGTTGTCATTGTTGTCATTTTTTTAAAAAGATTTTATTTATCTATTTGAAACAGAGAAAGAGAGCACACATGAGGGGTAGGGAGGGCCAGAGACAGAGGGAGAAGAAGACTCCCTGTTGAATAGGGAGCCAGATGTGGGGCCCAATCCTAGGACCCTGGGGTCATAACCTGAGCCAAAGGCAAAAGCTTAACCAGCTGAGCCACCCAGGTGCCCATTAATTTTTGTTTTTTATTTCTGTGTCTATTTATTTCTCTCCCTACGTTCTGACCTGCGTCTATGGTTTTACAGTTGTCTTTCCAAAAGCTCGCAGGTATGTATCTCAGAAACAAGTCTTATAGGAAATTCTTGAGCCTTTGTTTCCTGAGGTTACCATAATTACAGTTTCTGAATCCATAGGCACTTTGGCTTGGGCCCTGATAAGCCTCTCTTTCTTTTTCCTCCCTTGCTTCAAGCAGCAGCTCAGTAACAGGTACAGAGAGGTAGCCCTCAAAAGTTTTAAATCACTGGGACCCCGGAGTGGTTCAGTTGGTTAAGCGACTGCCTTCTGCTCAGGTCATCATCCCGGCATCCCTGGATTGAGCCCCACATGGGGCTCCCTGCTTGGTGGGAAGCCTAGCCTACTTCTCCCTCTCTCACTCCCCCTGCTTGTACTCCCTCTCTCGCTGTGTTTCTCTCTATCAAATAAATAAATAAAATCTTTAAAAAAAAAAGTTTTAAATCGCTATTTGTAAGTGTGCCTTGCCTTGGTATAATGCCGTTAATATAACTCCAGGGCCTATGTGAGCCAATCTGGTCCTTGTTACAGCACAGAGTGAACCCAACCACCTCTACTTGCTTCCTGATTCTAGAGCTTATTCCAAGAGGTCTGTGGATTATGTCTCTGTAAACTGAATTGTGTTTCTGTTATGTTTGTGAATCATAAAATAATCTTGAGGCAATGTTGGTTTTAATTTTTTAAAGCTTTTCTATTACTCTAGACTGTTCTGTATTTTCCTCAGAAATGGGTAATTAAAACTAAAGAAACATATTTTTATATGTGGGTAAGCCAATGCAGAAGACTAAAGAGAAGTAATATAAACCAGATTTGTTTGCAAGTGTCTCTAAAATCATGTTCTAAAAAAGAAAAAAATAAAATGAAATCATGTTCTCCTGTAGAGAACAAAGCCTGTAAGTTATAGGTTAAATTATGCATTGTTTTACGCTACAAAATAAATAAATAAATAAAATAAACAAAAATATAGTCAATCTGTGCTGAAAGAAAAAAGTCTTAACTCTACCTAAAAATATTGCAAATGATTGTACATTTATATGTTTTAAACCAGATAAAACATTTACCCAGCTTGTGTTACTTTCATGATTCTCTGCTTTAGCCAATTTTTTGATTATCTAGCTAGATACTCATTCCAGTAGATTTTATTACATTTCTGCTACCATCAGAAAAGCATTAGGAAGAAAATAAACTGGAGGACTTTGCTTCTTTATGAAGACAAATATAAGATGAAAATAACCTAATTTGGCAATAAAACCTTTTTTTAACTTTTAATAAAATTCTTATTCTATTTCTATTTTCAACTATATCTCTTGAGGGATGACAGGCTGTCAGTAATGAGGTTCTCTTGACAAAGTGTGGTTTTGGCTTAGTCTTTGGAATTATATGATATGAGTTTCGGCAACACAGACTCAGAGAACAAATCATCCCATCACTTGGGAATCAATACATGAGAACAAGCATCTTAGAATCCTGTGGAGGATTTGGCCTTATTGCAGATAGAGTGGAAATCCAGGGAGCTGTGCCCTCTAAAAGAGCACCACATTGCAGACACTGGCTCGTTGCCATAAGATACTGTGTTACAGGACACTTGGGGAAATGTCCTTAGAACTATTATCTTTAATATAATCTGTACAGGATTTGGCAAAATATGTAGTCCCTTAGAGATTTGAAGAAAGAGGAGGAGGACGTGGAGGAGGAAGAGGAAGAGGAAGAAGATGAAGATGATGATGATGGAGGAGAGGGAGGAGGAGAAGGGGCAACAGGACTGGGGGGAGGAGAGAAAAAAGGGGGGGCTCTTTTTTTTAAATTAAAATATTTAATTATTTATTTAATTGATACAGAGCATGAGAGTGAGAAAGCAAGCACACCAGTGGCGAGGGGGGGAGGTGGGTAGTGGGGAGCAGCAGAGGGAGAGGGAAAAGTAGACTCTCTGCTGAGCAGAGAATGGGATGCAGGGCTTGATCCCAGGACCCTAGGATCTTGACTTGAGCCAAAGGCAGATGCTTAACCGACTGAGCCACCCAGATGCTTCAAGAAGAAGGGGCTTTTAATAATTTTTTTAAGTACTACTATTATCTATATAAATAAAACAAACTTGTTAATTTTTGTTGTAATAAGTTCTACATAAAGAACTACTAGTTTCAGAGATTTGTTTATAACTGCAAAATAACTGACTTTAAAGCTATAGAACAGAATTTAAAACTCTAAAATCACCAGGCTTATTCAACCACTTCACTGACACATAATGAAATAAGACCTCTTATGAAGACTATTATATGCTTTCCCTGTGTAAAAACTAATTCAGTATGTATATTTTTTTAAACTTGCCGACAGAGATGCGGAAACATAAATGATGTTTAATGCTTCAAGGAGCTTCTTCTATTGGCTACCATGACTTACAGGATGAAAATTGAGGGAAAGACAAAGGAGGGAGCAGGGCAAACAACCTCTAGTTTTGATTCCTTCTTATGCTGTGTAGACAGCCCAAAATTTAGGAGCTTTGATCCATCAAATCTTCTAAATAATAGAAGACTGGGTGTTATATGTGAACAATGAATCTTGGAACACTACATCAAAAATTAATGATGTACTATATGGTGACTAACATAACATACATACATACATACATACATAAATACCAAAACCCCAAAACCAAAAATCAAACAAACAAAACAAAAAAGACTAACGTAGAAATTTAAAACATTTCTGGAGCTGATTTGGATTTCATTTTATGACCTCTCAGTCAACACACAAAAAAAATATCTTAAACAATATCAATAATAAACAAGGATGGAGAGAAACAGTCTCCAGTTTGCTGCTGGTGAGAATGTAAATTAGTACAACTACTAATAAAAAATCAAGTTGAAAATATATATGCCCTTAATTCCAGTAATCCCACTCCTAGGCCCATGTCCTGGAGTAACTTTCTCATGTGACCTCAATGAGTCATTCACAAGAATGTTAACTGCAACATTTACACATTCATTTAAAAATGGGATCAAATTAAGCATTTATTATCAAAAGACTAGATAAATAAATTCTAAACTTCACAGTGGGGAAGGAATCATATAATCAAATAAATTCTAAACTATTCACAGTGGGGAAGGAATCAACTTCTAGGTTAGTAATCATATAAAATTACTAACCTAGAAGTTGAAAAAGATAATTTCCAAAATGAATAGCTCTTATGGTGTTGGGAAAATTGGACAGCTACATATAGAAGAATGAAACTAGACCATTCTCTTACACAACACACAAAGGCAAACTTGAAATGGATGAAAGACCTCAACATGAGGCAGGAATCCATCAAAATCCTGGAAGAGAACGTAGATGGTAACCTCTTTGACATCAGCCACAGCAACTTCTTTCAAAACATGTCTCCATAGGCAAAGGAAATAAAAGCGAAAATGTACTTTTGCGACTTCATCAAAATAAAAAGCTTTTGGACAGCAAAGGAAACAGTCAAGAACACAAAGAGGCAACCCACAGAATGGGAGAGGATATTTGCAAATGACACTACAGACAAAGGGCTGATATCCAAGATCTATGGAGAACTACTCAAACTCAACATCCAAAAAGAACATGAACACATCAAAAAATGGGCAGGAGACATGAAAAGTCACTTCTCCATAGAAGACATAAAAATGGTTAAGAGATACATGAAAAAATGTTCATCATCACTAGCTCTCAGGGAAATTCAAATCAAAACCACACTAAGATGCCACCTTACCCCAGTCAGAATGGCCAAAATTATTAGGACAGGGAACAACAAATGTTGGAGAGGCTGCGGAGAAAGGGGAACCCTCTTACACTGTTGGTGGGAATGCAAGTTGGAGTAACTGCTTTGGAAAACAGTGTGGAGATTCCTTAAAAAATTAAAAATTAAAAAAAAATTAAAAATAGAGCTACCATACAACACTGAAATTGCACTACTGGGTATTTACCCCAAAGATACAAATGTAATGAAAGCAAGGGCCATATGTACCCCAGTGTTTATTGCAGGAATGGCCACAATCACCAAACTATGGAAAGAGCCAAGGTTCCCTTCAACAGATGAATGGATAAAGAAGATGTGGTACATATATACAATGGAATATTATGCTTCCATCAGAAAGGATGACTATCCAACTTTTGTAGCAACATGGACTGGATTGGAGGAGATTAGGCTGAGTGAAATAAGCCAAGTAGAGAAAGTCAAATATCATATGGTTTCACTTATTGTGGAGCATAAGGAGTAATATGGAGGACAGTAGGAGAAGGAAAGGAAATGGGAAGTGGGGTAAATCGGGGAAGGAAATGAAATATGAGAGACTTTGGACTCAGAAACAAACTGAGGATCTTGGAAGTGAGGGGTGGGGGATGGGTGAGCCTAGTGGTGGGTATTGAGGGCACATATTGCCTAGAGCACCTGGGTGTGGGAAATCTTGGGACACTGAAAAAATAAAATTAAAAGAATAAATTTAAAAAGAATGTTAAAAACATGGGGCTTCTGCATGACTCAGTCATTAAGCTTCTGCCTTCAGTTCAGGTCATGATCCCAGAGTCCCAGGATGGAGCCCTGCATCTGGCTCCTTGCTCCACAGGAAGCCTGCTTCTCCCTCTCTTACCTGCCCCCCCGCTTCTGTTCCCTCTCTAGCTGTGTTTCTCTCTATCAAATAAATAAATAAAATATTTTTTAAAAATGTTAAAAACATGCAACACACACATAAGTATTCTTTACACACATATATATTACATATATCTTACACAGAAATATACATGTTTAAATGTGCACTATATAAATGTATACACATTTCTATGCACATATAGACTTACATAAAATATTACACACCATGTTTAGGAGAGTGATCATTCTAACAGAGGGGAAAAAAGAAAAGGTGCTCAGAAATAAGCACATGAGAGGTTGAAGCTACATCTCTGATGTTACTCTGTTTCAGAAGTATGAAAGAAATATTAAAGTAAATTTAGTAAACTTGTATTTAGTAAGCTTATAATTTCACTGTGTCATGTCTTTCTGTATAGATGAAATATTTCGTAATTATGGAATACAAATCATTACATATTTTTCCTAAATTCACAATTCAGCAAGCTCTTTAAGATATCTAAGGATACACAGAAACAGTAAAACAAACTAAATTACCAGGAGACATTGTGTTAAGTCCCCATTTCTCCTTAGTTCATATGGATTCTACCCCAGGAAGTAAGAACTGCACTAGAATCCTTTCCTTAATGGTGCATTTTTAATGTAATATTTTTGTCATTCTAATCTACATCAGGTGCATACTTCCAAGATTGACTGTTTGCTGAATCTTTTGATGAATGGAAGTATTTCAGGGGTAGTGCAAAGAAATTCAGGTTTTTTCATATGGAGACAAAAATTAACTGGAGTCTTCTATACATGGCAACCTTTGTCCTATTGTAGATAGTTTCCAGACAACCAAAAATAAAAATTTCCATTTTAAAAGGTAGAAAAGGGGAAGGCCGTGAAACCAGGCTGTAAGGCTCCCAGAGCTCCTTCTTTCAGAAGAACAGAGAGAAGGCACCCACATAATTGATACGTTCTCTGTCCACAAGGAATATCTCAGGTTGTTCAGGTCATTTGGATTTATGACTACAAAAAAAAATTATACTTGACTTAGAGAGAATTTTATCTACTCTAGAGGATCATGAAGAGTAAATGATAGTTCCCAGGCAACAGCTGTTTTCCTCCTTTCTCTAATATTTTTTTATTTGGGAAAATTTTAATATTGACATTTCAATTAAACTTTAATACTCTCTGCATTAAACTAAATTGAGAGGATCTTCACTATGCTATTGAACATTTTATCTCCTTACTTTGGTGCAGATTAGGCTTACTTACATTTTTTTCTATTCATGCCTCAAATTTAACTATAATCCACAGGCAGAGTTACAAATGCCTCCATAATACTTTATTTCTCATATACATGATTTTAACTCTTCTCATATGCCATATTTACATAATGCCTGAGATTATTTTCACAAGAACAAAGCCATTTTCAAAACCTTGAAGATTCTGTTTTAATAGCTCAGAGGGAAGCATGTTTTCAAAAGCATCAACAGAAGAATTTAATGGTAGATCACATACTGGGAATAAAAGTGATTCCAGGTATAAGAGGAATAGCAAGCCTTCACATTTACCTGCTGCATAGTCTGAGGGGCAAGAACTAAGTCTATTTAGATGACAGGCTTGACCTGTACTCAGGTCTTTGGGACTTTCCACCCAGTCTGTCTTTCTGAGGTTGTAATGTCTCCTTGCTGGATCCAATGAAGATGAACTCAGCTATGTGGGGACAACTCTTCTGAGCATTTCTCCTTTCTTACAGAGAGTAGTTTGATTTAAGAAGAGAAAAGGATACTGTGCACAGGTTTAAGTTAGTTTTTGGACTTCACTTCCATTTCTCATAAGGTTAAATTCCTTGCTAACGCTGGCATAGAGGAGACTGACTCCTTCCTCCCTTTTTGCTGGGCTGTGCTTTCAGGTTTATTCCTGACTCCCTGGAGTGCACAGTAGAACTGAAGCAGCACTGAAAGGTTCCACATAAGTACCAGCTTCCCTGTCATTTGTGTCACTGCTATCCCTAAATCTATAAAACCGAAACTTTACGGAAGTGCTGACTTGGTCATTAAGTCAAAATATGTGTTACTAAGCTGGATGGAGCGTCAAAGAAGTCAACTCAATATTTAAAAGGACTTACTATATGTTGTGTCACTCAAATTCCATGCAAATACTGTGGAATGTTACCATCTTTTTATGCAGTCATATCAAATAACTTGTCTAAGTGACAGACTTTTTTTCTTTTTTTTTTTTTAAAGATTTTATTTATTTGACAGACAGAAGCACAGCCAGAGAGGGAACACAAGCAGAGGGAGTGAGAGAGGGAGAAGCAGGCTTCCCGTCGAGCAGGGAGCCGGATGTGGGACTCGATCCCGGGTCTCCGGGATCATGACCTGAGACGAAGGCAGTCGCTTAACCAACTGAGCCACCCAGGTGCCCCCTAAGTGACACATTTTCTAATATGAAACTTAGATTAATCATCTATTTCTAACTACAAAAATTAAATTTTTTCCATGCTGCTATCCTTCTTGCAGCACTGGGGTTTTAGATATTGAAAAGCAAAAGAATTCTATTCTTTTATACATTGATGAAATATGTAACATGTTTACCAATGTACTAGGACTAAACTTTTTAAGACAGCATTTCATTCTCCTTCAAAAAGGCTTACAGTCATGTTGAAATAAATAAGGTACAGCAACTAGGATAGAGCACTGATATCAGAGTTACCCATTGATTGAAAACAATTCCAAAAGTTGGATTGATTAAAAACTCTGATTTGAACCAATTGAGAGCAATCTAGGCACTTAAGACAAGGAGGGCTGAGATTCCTAGTTCCTGAGCCTCTGAGAAATGAGCCCAATGTTCTATATGAAATTTCCCCCAGAGACATTTGTCAGTTCCTAGCTGGGCATATTCAGTATAAAATGTCAAAATCAACGAGAAAACAGTTGCTAAGGGGCTATAAAAACAAGCAGAAGTTTTCATAATTTCACAGTTCTTAGAAGACAAACATTGCAGTTCAAGTTTCACCGAGGAGGAGGAGAATTGACTCCAGTCCTAGTTTACCTATTAAGATTTCTGAAAGATTCTGTCACAGGAGAAAGCACAAACTGAAAATACACAACCTCACAAACTGACAAAATTAAGAGGTAAAATAGAAAATGCAAAATCTTGATTGAATGGTTCAGTAGTCCCCTCTCTGTAATTGATTGAAGAAACAGAAAAATATATATACAAAGTAAGTTTTCCAACTGCAATGAAATTGATCTGAAATAAATAACAAAAGGATAACCAGGTCATTTAAAATGAATAAAATATATAATCACTTGGACCAAAACAAATTTAAATAAATAATTAGAAAATATTTTGAAAATGTGACTAATTTCTACTAATAGAATGCAATGCCTTTGTAGACTTAACTATATAAATTTTAGAAAGGCTGAAAATCAATGATCTAAGCTTCCATCTCAAGACACAATAAAATATTTTTATTTTTTTATTTATCTTTTTAAGAAAAAAATTTTTAACGATTTTATTTATTTATTTGACAGATAGAAACAGCTAGAGAGCGAACACAAGCAGGGGAGTGAGAGAGGGAGAAGCAGGCCTGTCCCCAAGCAGGAAGCCTGATGCGGGGCTTGATCCCAGGACTCCGGGGTCATGGCCTGAGCTGAAGGCAGATGCTTAACAACTGAGCCACCCAGGCACCCCAAGAAAATATTTTTTAAAAGAGCAGAGGTTAATGAACCAAAAACCTCAGATACAATGGAAAAAATTATCAAATGCAAAAATTGGTTGTTAAAAGGGAATAAATCCTCAGAAAACTGATAAAGAAAAAGTGAAATGCAAATTACTAATACCAAGAATGAATGAGGACATTTACCACAGGTTCTCCAAAAATTAAAAAAGATAATAAAATACATTATGAATAACTTTATGCTCAAAATATATGATAGAGACTAAATAAATGTATTCTTAAAAAAACATAAATTGCCAAATCTGACACAAGGAGAAATAGGAAACTGATTTGTTCTCTATCTTATCATGGAATTTAATCTGTATTTTAGAAACTTCTCATGAAGATAAGTGCATTTAATATTACTGGCAAATTCCTCCAAGCACTTAAGGAAAAAATGAGACCAATTTTATAGAAAACATTCTAGAGATTAAAACACAGAAAATGGGGGCACCTGGGTGGCTCAGTCATTAAATGTCTGCCTTTGGCTCTGGTCATGATCCTGGAGTCCTGGGATGGAGCCCCGTGTCAGGCTCCCTGCTCTGCAGGAAGCCTGCTTCTCCCTCTCTCACTCCCCCTGCTTGTGTTCCCTCTCTAGCTGTGTTTCTCTCTGTCAAATAAATGAATAAAATCTTTTAAAAAATAAATAATAAAATAAAATAAAAAAACAGAAAACACTTCCAACTTATTCCAGAAGGCTATCTTAACCTTAAACATAAAGATGAGAAAAATATAAAAGAAAAGAAAATTACAGAACAATGACATGAAGGCAGATGCAAAACTACCAAATTGCAGCAAATGAAGTTTCGATTTATGTAAAAGAAAGAAGCCAAAATAAGCTTTTATTAGAAATGTAAACTTGGTGGCGCCTGGGTGGCTCAGAGGGTTAAGCTTCCGCCTTCAGCTCAGGTTATGATCTCAGAGTCCTGGGATCTAGCATCATGTTGGGCTCTCTGCTCAGTAGGGAGCCTGCTTCCCCCTCTTTCTCTGCCTGCCTCTCTGCCTACCTGTGATCCCTCTCTCTGTCAAATAAATAAATAAAATCTTTTTTTTTTTTTTAAATTAAATTTAGTTTAAAATTTGAAAATCAATCTATGTTGTCAGATTAAGAGAATGAAGGTTAAAATATATGATAATGTCAATATATGATAAAGTCAATAAAAAATGAATAAATATTTACACTCATCTAAGTTACAAACTTGTATCATGTTAGCAATAGATAGGAACTTGTTTTCTATTAAAGGATATCCACACACATCTATAGCAAACATTAAACTTAATATGAAATATTTTAAATATCTTTTTTTGAGTTTTAATTAATTTATTTATTTGAGAGAGAGATTGTGTGAGAGCACAAGCAGGGGGAGAGGCAGAGGGAGAGGGAAAAGCAGACTCCCCACTGAACAGGGAGCCCTAAGCAGGACTTGATCCCACTTGAGATCCCACTTGAGATCATGACCTAAGTTGAAGGCAGACACTTACCCCACTGAAGTGGGGTACTCACCCAGGTGCCCCTAAGATATCTTTTTAATTTTTAAGTTCTGCAATCAAACATAGAAGTCTATGCTATCTCTACTTCTATTCAGTATTGTATTTGAGGTCCAATAGATAGATTAAGGCAAAAGAAAAAAAGAAAGTAAACATATAGGGCTTTAAACAAAATCAATAATGTTGTCATTATAGATAGATAATTAGATTATATAAGTAGAAAATTTGAGAAATTTCTAATTCAATAGAATCTATAATTCAGTATCTACTGAAATTGAGAAATAAATTTTAGTAAAGATACCATCCACAAGGCTGACATTCTAAAATCAAGTTTATTTCTATATGCTAGTAACAATCATGAAATATTTTTTAATTGATATTTTTTCAATCTTCAAAAATGTTAAATAAATAGAAATAGACAAATGTCATGACCTTGTTCCTGATCTGAGGGGCACTCATTTAGCATGACATTAGCTGCAGGTTAACCGTTAATGCCTTTTTATAATGTTGAGGAACGTTCCTCTATAGCTTAGTTTACGGAAGAGTTTTTATCAGCAATGTATGGTGGATACCAAATGTTTCTTTCTTTCTACTTCTATCGAGATGATCACATGAATTTTCATCTGTTTGCTAATGTGGTGAATTATTGATTTGTGAATACAAAAGCAATATTATGTTCCTGGGATAAAACCTATCTAGTCATGATGCAGTATCATTTCTCTATATTGTTGGATTCTATTTTCGAAAATTTTTTAAAGAATCTTTGCATCTGTGTGTTTGGAGGTAATTCTCATGGGTTTCTCTGTATGTCTCTAGAGTTCCTCTCTCCCACCCCCTCCTCCCATATACTTTGCATTGTATTCTCTGGCATCCTTAGCTTCCCCAGATTCTTAGCTCTCTCTCTCTTCAGTTGATTTGGGTTTCTTCTTCCTGTGCAGAAACTTGCAAATTCTCCAGACAGTAATGTAGGATAATCTTAAGGCTCACCTCATTTGTTTCTAGCCTTTCAGGGACGGGTCAATCTTTTATCAATTGATGATTGATGTTGGAAAGTCATCGTTTCCTGTATTTTGTCCATTTTTCCACTGTTTCAGGTGGGAGGGTAAATCCAGTTCCTATTACCCCAGGACTGAAGTAGAATTAGGCTTTTAACACCATGTTTAATTTTATTCTACAATAGAATAAAATGCTCCCTATCTTAGGAAAAGGCATCATTGCTCATACCAGAAACTCTGTGTTATCCTTGATTCTTCCTATTTCCTCACTTGTATCATCCAGTTTGTAAAATTTTACCAAGTCTTCTCCATAACATGCCACCAGTATATGGACTTTTTGCCACTAACATTCCCAGCTTTCTAGCCTAAGTTACAAGGAATCTTCTAAACTACCGGGTAAATGTAGGTGTTTCCACATTTATGGTGGTCTATACAGTGGTGAAACAATCATGAGAGGAAGAAAAAATAAGGAATCCAAATTTTATAGAGGAGGGTAAGAGGAAAATTCCCCACTCTTTCTTCTCAATGTATTATTATAATCTGAATGGAATTTGCAAGTATCTAGCTACCAAGAACGTTAGCTCAAAAATACTCCCTTCCACTTTATACTCACTTTCGTTCAATTAGGGAAAAATGGCTTGGGAAACAAGGGCAAGAATATTATTGAACATTCGTTTTAGGTATAGAGAAATCTTTCTGCTATACATGGAATTACTTGCTTACAATTGTAAGGTCAAAGACACCTGCCAGTTACTGAACATGCTATTCATTCATTCATTCATTCAGTCAGTCAGTCAGTCATAAAACATCTTTGGGTTTTCTCTATGTGCCAGGATCTTGAGTTCTAGGATCACAATTACAAATAAGACACATTCTTCTCAACTAGTTCAACTTCTAATAATGAAAGTATGTTTATGAACATAGAAACAAAAAAACTCTAAAAAGGTCATTTTTAAGTGATAATACTTTTAAAAAATTATAAGCATCTCAAATTTTAGAACTTAAGGTATAGGACATGAACAAGTATTTCCACTAAGATTATCTCCTACCATAAAAAAACCTCTTATTTAAGAACAGCAGTATTGGACTTTATAATTAATCAAAATGACTAAAGTACCACTTATTACTGCTTTACATGAAAAAAAAAAATCAGTAGAATACCTAACATCTTCTATTTAAACTCTTAAAGGGAATAAAAGCTTACCTTTTTACCTTTTTTACCTAAGAGGTGATGACACATGGACATTTATATACTTCAAACTTCAAAGTCGTGTACATACATATATAAATGCACATACAGTTAGTTTCTGTACACAGAAAACAGATTTAGAAATACTGTGTAGATTCATATAAAAGTATTTCACATTCTACCACTAGACAAAGACACTTAACATAATAGAAAAGACATTTAATTGCACAGTGATTCCAATTGAATAAAAATTAAATGCTAAAAGTAATTACAAGAGGTTTTATTGTCTCCACAAAGAAAATCATGAATTTTATTGAATTATGTAGATGTTTTAGTTTGACTAAAATAATTAGATAATAAATTATATTTAAGTACTCAGAGAAAGGCAAAGCCTCACTTGACCCTTTGTTGTCAATTATGTTTCAAGCTCATGGAATAGTTCTATTTAAGGTATATTAAAACATTTATTTTGTGGGATTGGGGGAGCCTGGGTGGCTCAGCCAGTTAAGCATCCTACTCTTGATTTCAGCTCAGGTCATAATCTCAGGATCATAAGATTGACCCCTGTGTTGGGCTCCACCCTCAGCAAGGAGCCTGACTGGTATTCTCTCTCCCTCTTCCTCTGCCCCTCCTTCTCTCCATTCTCCCTGCCCTCCCACCCCACACAGGCCCGTGGGCACTCATGCATGTGCGCGCACACACACACACACCCTCTCTCTCTCTCTCAAAACAAACAAAAAAAAACAGTTATTTTTGTTTATATAGTCTAAGATTATTGTCTTTATACTTTGTGTCAATATTGTTATATGACCATTTTCACTAGACACACAGACAATAGAGCAAAAGCTGAAAACAGAAACATATATTAATATATTAAAACATATATATAACTATATACATATATATGTATATTGGATGACTCAATTTTTGGAACATATTAAACACATTGAACTGACACCACTTGTGGTGTCAACCAGACCTGGGGACTCATCTGGTTTGGTCACTTACCAGGTCTTGGTTTTTTATCTTCTAGATGAAACAAGAGTATCTAAACAATCAGGCTGTTGTGAGCACTGAATAAGATAAATCCTTTAAACTGTCAGACATACAGTCTTATCTGTGCCTGTTCTTGATAACGATACTTGACAAGTATATCCAGGTCACACTTATTTACTATGCTAATGAAAGGGTCTTGCTTATCCTCGGGTTTGCATTACTTGGCACATTCACAGGGCAGAACCTGGTGCTCAGTCCTGTAGAACTGAGTTGGCACCAGGCACCCAGCTCAGAGCCCTGCTCTAGCACTGGCAACATGTTAATATGGTAGCCTTTTCCTTCCAAGAGTTTTAGAGTAGCAGAAGGCTTACACGGCTGTTGGGCAGAAACGTGGAGAATCCTGGAGAAGGACAGATTCAAATCCAATGTAAAGCAAGTATGTGGATCAGTGAGGGCAGAAGTCATCAGTAGTATCAAGTCCCCTAGTGGCTTCTTTACAAGTGATTCCCTTGGACATCTGTTCTAAATTTTTGGCTTTGGTCCACGTCTTAGTAGACAATTCAGATTTGCACAGAAAGAATTGTAATTCTAGCCAACTAGTCTGGCAGATTTATTGTTCTGAAGCTAAGACTATCTATATACTTTGTAGTCAGTTATATGAATACTAATGCATTCACACTCAGTAGCAGTAACCTTGGAAACTTCAAGATTAGGTTTTCTCATTAATTAAAAAAAAAAGGTAACTATTTCTACCAAATGTTTTGATATAAAGACTGAAAGAGATCAACATAAAGTCTATATGTCATACTTAGGAAATCAATCAATCAATAACTATTATTATAGTAATCATCAGCAAACTGTAGCACAAATGAGAAAGACTTGTGGAAAGCAAACAGGCAACAGACAGAACGTTCTTGGAAAGAGAATTTGAAGCAGCTGAAACCTTCAGGAAAGGATCAGAGTGCTGGACATCCTGGAAGAAGGGGAGATGACTAAGTATTATCAGATTGTATTACTGGAATAAAGAAAGAAGAAAGCTAGTAGGAGTTACGTTTGGAAAGATAAGGTCAAGGGCCAAACCAAAAACCTCATTGAAGTTTAAGACACATAAAACTTACTGGGATCATCATTTCAAATACCTGGGATTCTTCAGTAGAAGAAGATATAACATAGCTGAATATATATTGAATATGAGATTAAAAATTAGCTTTTTAATTACTCCTGCTATATAGTTTACATCTTTTTTTTTTTTTAGATTTTATTTATTTATTTGACAGAGAGAAACATAGCTAGAGAGGGAACACAAGCAGGGGGAGTGAGAGAGGGAGAAGCAGGGTTCCTGCTAAGTAGGGAGCCCAAAGTGGGCTTGATCCCTGGTCTCCGGGATCATGACCTGAGGTGAAGGAAGTCGCTTAACCAACTGAGCCATCCAGGTGCCCCCTACAGTTTGCTTCTTTATCCTCTACGGTTTCCTTTTGGTATCATGAAAACATTCTAAAATTAGATGATGCTAATGGTTGGCCAACTTTAAATATACTAAAATCATCAAATTACACACTTTAAATGGGTGAACCTTTGGCATGTAAATTATATTTCAATAAAGCTGTTAAAACACAGAAAGAAGAAAATAACTTCTTGTTAATTGAGATTTCTGGAAACTAATATACAATAGTAGAAAATGAGAACTTTATAACCTGAGAAACCAGAACACACATTCTTGCTAGTTATTAATAGCTGAGTGACACTTATAGCTGCTTGTCACTTAGAAGCTGAGACACTCAACAGTGGCAAGTTATTTGACCATTCTGGTATCATTTTCCTCATCACTACAGTGAGGTGTCATACTCTCCTTACAGTCATGTTAGGATTGCATGAGAAAACAGATTAAATTCCCAGCACAGTCCCATGACAGCTTCTCAGCAAATGACAAAGATAATTTTAATTTTATTATTATTTGTAAATTGCAACACTCATATATTAAGGCTAATGCAAAGCAACATGGTAAACCTTCGCGGTTCTGGGTGTGTGAACTAAACACCTAGAGCGAGTCAGTTTATGGTCAGGTCAGAGTTGTCAGGCTGACCCTTGGGCCATTTTCTAAGCTCCTGTCGCTCCTACTCAGACCTGCATATACAGAAGCATAAAAAATCCTTTCTTGAATATTTCGGCCAGAGAATGTGACAAAACCTTATTGATTTTCACTTCCCTCTACTGCAAACCTGATATTTAGAAGGTAGCTTCTAATTCATAAGATCTACATGCAACAAAAAACAACCATTACCAATAGAACTTGAAGCAACTTTCAATATTTTGTGAAAACGGAGCCTATGGTTTTTGTTAAATGCTATATCTCATTTAATTTTATGGGTTCACCTTTATATAATGAGTGTAGAAAGTATGCCATAATGTACCAAAAATATTTAAAATTTAATCCTAACCACTCCTAAAAGTATATCTCAATATTTTAGTATTGCTCTGGTGACATGTTGAAAGACATTTTACCTACAATATTAAGTATTTTGGGGCGTCTGGGTGGTTCAGTTGGTTTAGTGTTGGCCTTCAGCTCAGGTCTTGATCTCAGGGTCCTGGGATCAAACCCCTCATCGGGCTTTCTACTTAGCAGGGAGTCTGCTTCTCTCTCTCCCCCTGCATTTCCCCCTGCTTGTGAGTGTGCATGCCCCCCCTCTCTCTCCCTCTCCGTCTCTCACACACACATTAAATAAATAAATAAATAAACAAACAAACAAATAAATAAATAAATCTTTAAATATTGAGTATTTCTTGTAGACCTGCCATTTACACATATGTTATCTACTATACCCTACATAACTACCCAATGAAGAAGTTATTGGTATTATCATTAATGTTTTTGCCAATGAAGAATCAGGCCCAAAGAGGAAAAGTGACTTACCTAAGGTCATGTAGCTACTAAGTGACATAGACAAGACTCAACCCCAAACCTGATTTGGACTAATTTCCCAGCATAATCATTAGAGTATAGTACTTAATGAGATTTCATATAGCTTATACACCATATCTCAGTATATGGCAATATACAATTTAAATATGAGGGAAAATCTGTGTTAAAAATAGCAGAATAAACCTGAATAAGCAATCTCCCTTTATCATAACTAAAAATAACAACCAAGAAAAGATCCAAACAAGAAAGCAATTACCTGGCAACAACCAAAGAAGGGAACATTGTCCATACCCAAAAACTTCAAAACTCATGGTCAAAGTAGGAAAGGAAAGAATTTGAACAGAGGGGAGAGGCAACATACAACACAGGGTGTCAAAATTCCTAAGAATACTCAGTAAAAGTCTTCAATAAAAGGAAGACAAACTGACTAGTAAGTTGTTCGTATTCTGACTAATGAAAACACATGTCAGAGAAAATAGATAAATGAGGAACGTGAACAACAAAGCTGACTGACAGAAAGAAAGCCTCTAGGGCTGCACATTGACCTGGAAAAATGGGCTGAAATCTAAGTGTTCCTCCGTGAGAATGTAAATTCTATCTCCCACAAAAAGGAGTGAAACATCATACACTACATTTCATAGATATTCAGAAGAGCACAGCCCAGGTAAATCTATGTACCTCCACCGCTGAGTTCTCCCATAGTCCCTGACAATTCCCAGGGCAACAGAAAAAGAGAAAACATATGAAAGACTCAGTCTTCAAACTGTTGTTGGAGGAGAAAAGCCACACTTCTCAAATACATCAGATTGAGTAGAAGGAAGCTTGGACGGGGCCACCCAAGCATAAACAAGATGACAGAATTCACATGACAACCAGGCAAAATCATTGCAGTAAAAAGAAAAGGAAAATCCTTTGCAAGGTAAATATCTCATCTAGAAGAAAACATATCCCCTCAATAAAAAGAAGAAAAGTCAGCACATTAGAACAATGTATTGTGAATATGAATTGTACAAGCAGGAACTAGAAGATGAGATAAGACAATAGAATAAGACTTTTAAAAAAGGTGGCAGTGAGAGGTTGCTGACCTTTATGTATGATATTGTTGACGATAATACTTATTTAAAAATTAATCAATTTATCAAAAAATTATAGGATGAAATAGACATGTCTAGAAATCAATTAATAACACTGAGGAAGAGATTGAGAAAATTTCAGTGAAAGCATACATGAAGCACAAAACAATTGACTTAATGGAAGGAAGTTAGTAGACACAAAGGACACACAAATGTAAGCTAATAATAATATAAATATTTGGTAGTAATATTTGGTTTCCCTGAGGTTAAGTATTCAACAAACAGAAGGGGAAAAAAAAATACATACCAGGGAAAAAAAGCAACAATAATGAAATCTTTGAGTTTTCAGTGAAATCTGTTATAGGATGCTCAACATGGAGATGTATCCTGGTGAAGAATTTTAAGGGCAAATAAGAACACTCCATGTATCCAGGGAGAAAAAGCAAGTCACATGCATGGGGAGAAATATCAGGTTGGCCTCAGGTTCGTCTACTGTAATAGAGAAGAACAGACCATGTCAATAATAATATGAATAAAAGAAACTATTATCCAATGATATTATATTGAGCAGAGCCACTGTACCAATACAAAGTAAACAGGAAAGAATCCAGAAAACAGATAGATGCCCATGAGCCTTTCTTTGAAAAACTACTGATAAATGAAATACAGCCAAAATAAAGAACAAGAAATGCTGGTGGGCACCAAATACAATTAAATATAGAAATAATAGGAAAACTATTATGTGGATATGCTTACAGGTTATAATGTTGCGTTTGTATACCTGGAGCATGTAAAAATACAAATAAAACAAATAAAATTGGAAAAGTGAGGAGAATAGAAGAATTGAATCTGTCTTTCCTAGAGGGGTGTCAATGGGGAGTCAAGCAATACAAAAGTAAATTGAAACATAGTTTCAAAAAATTGATTCCAACCTCTGAATAGCTCTCATAATCCCCTTTTTTCATAGCAGAAGAATCTTTTAGGCAATAATACCTCTTCTAAAGAGAAGTATATGACTCTGCAGTGGCTCCAACTACTCTGAGGTTTTCCTTCTGAAGCATTCTAATACAACTAAGTGTTTTCATTAAAAATTGTATGGTTGTATTTAATAAAAGTAAGTCATTATATCAGTTCTCCTCATGGTACATATGTGTTAAAAGATTTCTGGAACTGTGTAGAACAAATGAAAACAGAGATAATGCCTGGGTCATGAGGATTTCTATCTTTTTTTTTTCTCTTTCCTCATTCTCATAATGATCTTGCATCATGGTTACAAAAAAAAAAGTTGATTTTTGGTAATTTATAAAAAAGGAAACAAAATACAACAGCCCTGAAACTAAGACATTTTAAATCAAATGCTTTTAAAAGGACTAAAGCACAGCAATGTCTGAGGGAATTTGAACAGAGGGGATATCATGTAGAGAAAAAAAGTAACCTGAATAAATTAATGCTAATTAGAAGATACTTCTTGAATGTAGATACTGTTTTTGAAGGAAGAAATTAGCAAAGATGGACATACAGAAGTGAAAGGGATCTGTGAAAAGATCAGGGAAAGTGCAAAACACATCCAATAAAATAGTGGATAGATTCACCTAGACCAATGGTCCTATATTTTGAACAAGTAAAAAAATGTAAGAGGGAGAAAGGAAGGATAGAAGGGGGAGAAGGAGCAGAGTAAGAGGAGGAAATGGGGAAAAAGAGAAAGATGGGAAAACAAAGGGAGAGAGAAAGAGAAAGAAGGAACAAGAGGAAGAGAGAGCCCTTTTCAGGTTTTCCCCTGTACTAATTACAACAATATTGTGAGTCCTTTAAACAACAACAAAATGAGGAAGGAAGGCAGGCAGGCAGGAAGGCAGGCAGGCAGGAAGGAAGGGAGGGGAAGAGGAAGGGAGGGAGGGAGGGAAGGAGGGAAGAAGGGAGAAATGGGGGAAAGGAGAAATGGGGGAGGGAGGGAGGGAGAGACGATGGAAGGAAGGAAGGAAGGAAGGAAGGAAGGAAGGAAGGAAGGAAGGAAGGAAGGAAGGAAGGGAGGAAAGAAGGAAGGAAGGAAAAAAAGGAAGAAAGGAAAAGAAGGAAAGAAGGACGGAAAGAGGAGAGAGAGAAAAAGAAAGAAAGAAAGGATACAGAAGTTTACAGAGATTAAGTAACATATTGAAGTATATAGAGTTAGTAAATGCCACAGCTAGGCTATCCACCCTCCATCCTCCCCCCCAAAATTGGTAGAATATTTCTAGAATGGCTTCCAAATTAATATAAGAATTGAAAGACTAAGTGCATCTACACACCCCAGAAGCCTCCTTCATGGATAGTTTAAAGTAGCTGCTCAATTACAAGAACTTAAAAAAAGGAAGTAGGACCCATTGACTGGGTTTTGTGGACAAAGAAAAAAATAAGTAGAGATTGATACAAATCATCGATATTTAGTTTTTTCTGCCAGGTCACACAGAAAGACACTTTCCTTACCTGGGTGTTCACTCTCAAGTTTGAAATAGGTGGCCAAAGAAGGGTATAACACTGACCCTCCTGAACCCTGACTTGGCAGCCATCGGGCCCCCTTTTTTTGGTCTACTTTGCCAGTTCTTACAGGAGACATGATTGGACTCATGTTGGGTTTTGAAGCATCATTTTAACACCAAGAGGTATAATTGTACCCACTGGCCAGGGTTCGGTCTCTCATAGTCCTCAGCCTATACCAAGCAGTTCTGCTTCAATCTGTTCAGTGTTCTCTAAGGCTATAACTTCACATCAGTGAATTTGCCAGGACAGATTAGTCTATGCTGTGATAATTTGTGTGTCCTCATTATATGTCCTCTGGCACTGGTGGTTGTTTCTGACCTCTGCCATCCTCACTTTGCCAAATCAATGAAATCTCTCCCATCTGGAAAATCACAATAGAAACAGCAAAAGACTGAAGTGTATCATGTTGAAATAGTTAAATTCTTTCACCAAGATGTAACACATGTGATGGTCCCTTGAGTAGAGCAAGTCAACTCAGCAGGCTTAATTTCAAGAGTAAAGAGAAGTATAATCTCCCCTATGCCAAACACTAGAGTAGAGCCCAGTATCAGGTATTAGAAGATCTTATATAATCAAAATTATTGACTGATTTCTACTTAAGTCCTAAATAGAGATGGTGATATATTATCATTAATTTAGTTATCTAAAGCAAAAATTAAAAATTTATACAGTCAAATATTGCTAAGCTATACAGTTATCTGTAATTTACTGTCAATTTTTAACAAAAGAGCGTATTATCCTCAACATACTAGGCATAATGTTTATATGCATTATCAAGAGGAGAAAGTTGCAATGACATTATGATAGCTACTCCCCATATATAGGCAGATGCCTTCCTGTTTTTCTTGGTCTCTCCCAGGTGACATTATCAAAAACACATTTTTTTTTTTAATAGAAAAGGAAAATGAAAGTGGTGACTGGGTGTTTCAGTCATTAAGTGTCTGCCTTCCACTCAGGTCATGATCTCAGGGTCCTGGGATCCAACCTGCTTCATGCTCCTTGCTCAGCAGGGAGTCTGCTTCTCCCCCTCCTTCTGCCCCTGCCCCCCACTTGCACTCTCTCTTTTTCTCTTAAATAAATAAATACTTGTTTAAAAATTTTTAAAAAGAAAAGGAAAATATATCCCTCCTCTGAGACTTGGCTACTTAAAATAAAGAAGCTAAGGAGAGCAACTACAAGTTGTTAAAGAGGTGAACTTTGTGAGAAGGTGCATTTGAATTAAGATGCTTTAGCCTATAGAATACCATAAATTTTAAGATAAGTGAAAGGGACAGAAGAATTTTTTTCTGGATTTACTGAACCACTATAGCAGAGAATACCAGAGTAACACAAAAATACTAAAACTTGAAATATCAGACACAGGGTGCCTGGGTGGCTCAGTTGGTTAGGTGACTGCCTTCGGCTCTGGTCATGATTCTGGAGACCGAGGGTCGAGCCCCACATCGGGTTCCCTGCTTGGCAGGAAGCCTGCTTCTCCCTCTCTCACTCCCCCTGCTTGTGTTCCCTCTCTGGCTGTGTTTCTCTCTGTCAAATAAATTTTAAAAATCTTAAAAAAAATAAATAAATATCAGATTCATGAAGAGATTAAAACAGAGAAGTTGTTGATGTCTAGGTCTACATCAGCCAAACCCAAAGTATTATGTCAAAACAGTAAATAATCTCTAATTTATAGTGATAGGCCCATGGTGATAGATGTTTTATAAATAACATAAATCACCTAGAGAAGAGACTTGTCATAGTTGATGATGCATACACAAATGTAATAAAATTATAGCCATTGCTAAATTGTCTCCAAATAGAGAAAACAGGATAAGGGCAGAAAAAGTCGCAACCGGAGACACCTAAGACCAAAGCAAGCAATGGTGAAGGACATGCATTGCTTCTTGTGTGACTTTTCCCTCAGGTTTTGCTCTCACAGGTAGTGCTGCTATCATCCACACAGTGGGAGGTTGTTGACTGGGTGGCAATGACGGAATGACCAAGCAAGGAAAACTGGGCCTCAGGTTTTTGAGCACAACACTCTGTTGTGGTGTTTCCAGGGCCCTGGACCAATATCCAAAAGGGGCCAGAAAAATGTTTCTTTTCAAAGTACTTTATCCATGACATTGTTATGATGATTAATTTTATGTTCAACTTGACTGGGCCCTGGGTACTCAGATATTTGCTCAAGGTCATTCTGGATGTGTCTAGGAAGGCACTTCTGAATGAGATCAACATTTGAATTGGTAAACTGAGTAAAGCAGATTTTCTTCCCTAAAAGGTGGCTTTTAGCCAATCACGTGAAGGCCTGAAGAGATTAAAAAGTCTGGACCTCCCACAAGAAAGCGTGAGTGAGCTGACCCCTGAGTCTTCTCATGTCTTCAAACTTGAACTGAAACGTTCACTTTTCCAGGGTCTGGAGCCTGCTAACTCTCAGACTGGAACTTGCACCATCAGCAACACTGGTTCTTAGGCATTTGACCCTGTACCGGACGTACAGCATGGGCTCTCCTGGATCTCTAGCTTGCCAGCTGCAAATTGGGATTTCTCCGCCTCCATCATCATGTGAGCCAACTCCTTATAATCCCTTTCTAACGTCCAATTGGTTCTGTTTCTCTGGAGAACCCTGACTAATATAGTTGTTAAGTGTTTTCTAATTGGCTAATGGTTCCAGTGGCTGTATTATCTGACATTATAACCAAGTAAATCCCAAGCACCACTGTTCAGACCAGTGCTTCTCAAACATTACTATGCGTGGGCTCTCTGGGCGCCTCAGTCGTTCAGCTTCTGCTAGAGTCCTGGATCCAGCCTCACATTAGGCTCCCTGTTTGGCGGGAAGCCTGCTTCTACCTCTCTCACTCCCCCTGCTTGTGTTCCCTCTCTAGCTGTATTTCTGTCTGTCAGATAAATAAATAAAATCTTTAAAAAAATTACTATGCATAAATGTTCTGGGGGATCTTCTTAAAACACAGATTCCCATTCATAGGTCCCAGGAGATGCCAAGGCTAATGCCAGTGCCACTGATCCAGGTACAAATTTTGAGCAGCAAACGTGTGGAGAGTGTGTCTTTACTTCAAAGAAAAGTGACTGAAGACTTGTGCAAGGCCAGTGGACTCGGCTGCACTATATTCAGTCTTAGACCTTTTCCTACATCAAGTCAAAGCTGTAGTTAAAAGTATAAACAGGGGTCATCTGTGAGGGAAATGAATGTCACTCACAGTGGTTGGTCTCTGTTTCGGCTACCAGCAAGCCACAAATTGGTGTCTGTCTGTGCATGAAGAAGAAAAATAGAAATGGATAGAACAGAAGCATTTCCCTTTGGGCAGAAACAGTCCACTGTTCCAAGTTTTATTTTCTGGCTACATAACCGTGGCAGGCAGAACTCTGTCCTCTAAGTGGAACTAAGTGTGTGCTGCAAACCTTTGCTTTCTCAGAACATTCCCATATCAATGCATTCTCCTGACAAGTACCCAAGCTTGCTTTCCTATCTTGTCGGAACAGAGAAACGTGCATTTCTGAGTTACTTCCCGTGGTCTCAAGCCCATCGATAAGAAAGATTAAGCCATCCATTAAAATGCCATTTTGCTAATTTTGGAAAAGAAAAGCCTTCACCTGTGACAATTCAAACATGCTCTTCAATATCCATATTAGAGTTTATAGGAAATGAAATGCTAACTTCATTTTCCATTTAGTTTTAGGTTAAAATTTTGCAATGAAATTGCCCTCACTTAACAAAAGCACTCGCTTAAGCACTGAATGCTACTGCATATTTACCTAGCAGACACCAGGTTAATGAAACATGAAAAGATTTACCCATGAATGACAAGAGGCAGCTGTAACTTTTATAAGAAAAAAATATGTTCTGTTTTATCCAGACTTCTAAACAGTCAAGCTCATGATTGGAAGTAGCAGCCCAGGTTAGAAGACCTGGCATTTCATCAGATGTATTACCGATTCTTTGGGCCGCACAGTATTTTAAACTGTTTTGTGACAGGAAATATCATGCAGGTGTGAAACAAGGGAGTTGAAAGGTGCTTTCACTTACTTTACATTATGAATTCCATCCAGTGAAACCATTCACTTCTGCTTTTTCCTTTTAACATCATCCCGAGTTTCTCATTTCCTCGGCTGCTTTGGTAGATGCTTTGACACTTGACACTTTAAAAGGAGCAAAAAAGCAAAAGGTATTTCTATGGAGACATCTCTTTGTTTTCTAATACTGTGAGAGAAAGAACTCTTCTAGAAAATCAGATGTTCTGATAAGGAGATCTTCACATATGTGATTGTAATACATTTAAATAGGCGTACCATGAAATCTAGACTGTGTGCAATGTAACATTTCTTTGATGATCACAAGGTTCTAAAGGTTGAATGACAGATGTGTGGAAATAACTGGCTAATAGTGCAGTCTAGCTGATTACATGCAATGCAACATTTTTTACTGAGTGCCAAGACAATAATGGTACCCAGTTGCGAGACTGCTAAAATAGTGAGTTACTGGCTCACATAGGTATTATCTAACATCTGGATCATGCTGTTTCTCAAACATAGAAAAATCATTAGTCTAATGAGTTAAGGTTGCTTGACACCTTATATATATGAGCTCATACATTTAAGTAAATTACTTCAAGGATCTGAAGGGGGTTTTCAGTTGCTAGTTTCCCAAGTAGAACCAGAAAATGCCTTTGTACCCAAAGTATTGAAGAAGTTCCGGTGGCACAGTGAGTAATTTAAAACATTTTAACCCCAGAATTACACTCTACCCACTGTCCTGCAATCTCACATGAGAATCGCAAACATTGACCCACTTTCACTTGTCCCTCTCCTCCCCAGCATCTCCACTTTACCCCACAGTAAGGTATTTCAGCAATAGTAACGTTGATTTTAAAATTCAGGGTTTTGTAACTATTTAATGAAAATAGCATTTTACAGCAGCTTTTATTTAATAAAAATTTATGAGTGCATAAAAGTGAACTAACTAAATGAAGTGAACATTTACAGAATACTACTAACCATCTCCATCGGGTAGCCATTTTGTATGCATTATATGCATGATCTCACTTAATCTCCACCAACAGTCTGTAAGGTAGTTATTAAGTACACTTCCCCGGTAAGAAAGTGAGCCTCCAAGAATGCAAGTGTGTTTCTGGTTGCACAACTAGTTACCAGTAGAGCTAAAATATAAACACAGATCCACACGATTCTAATACATATTTTGATTGTATCATATTCTCACATATATATGGTAAATTTCTAAAATGAGGCATAATTCAATCTCCCTAAGCAGTTATTTGCTTGGTTTAAGTCTATTCATTTATGTAATTAGCAAAGTAATATAACTCACAGTTAGAAAACTAAAACCATAGACAAAATTGCAAAGAACATAAATATCACCTATAATCCTGCCACCCAAAGATGATAATTGATGATATTGGGTGATTTTATACAAATTTAAATTTTACAAATTTAGGATCATAATGTGTCTTCTTTAACCATGTTTGCACGTAATAATATGTCAAGACTGTTTTCCATGTTATTAAAAGTATTTCTCACCAGGACTTCCAAAATCTTATTCTATATTATAGAGAAACTATAATTCAACCTGTTTCTCCTTTGTTGAATATTCCTGATGTTTCAAAGTATATTTTTAAGTAAAAAATATTAAAAAATCAAAAATGGAATATGATACAATGAAAACAACTTGGCACTGGAAATATAGAAAATTGAATCCTAGGTTTGTTATTTGCTAGCTCTGAAAATTTAAAAAATAGTTTAACCTCTCTGGTATTGATTTTTATCTGCAAAATCAAAGAGTTGGAGTAAATAACACTTTTTCATATATTTTAGGTTCTATGATTCTAGGAATACTATATAAATTATTCTTTTTTTTTATTGTTACTAATTTTTTTTTCCAGTGTTCCAAGATTCATTCTCCATTCCCCACACCCAGGGCTCCACGCTTTAGGTGTCCCCAGTACCCACCACCAGGCTCTCCCATCCCTCCACCCGCATCCCTCCAAATCCCTCAGTTTCCTTTTGTGTCCAAAGTCTCTGTTGTTTCGTTTCCCTCCCTAGATTACCCTAGTTCCCATTTACTTTCCTTCTCCCACTGTCCTCCAGTTTACCCCTCATGCACCACAAGTAAGTGAAACCATGCGATACTTGACTTTCTCTTCTTGGCTTATTTCACTCAGCATAATCTCTTCCAGTCCAGTCCATGTTGCTACAAAAGT
>PITA01016369.1:0-46847 GCA_004023965.1 Spilogale gracilis
CCCGCCGACATTTTTGTTTGGACACGAAATTGCTTGATGCCAGAGGTGCTGAGCTCTTGAAGACGACACGCATTACACGGGCTTTGAAATATTCTCTGGTTGCCTCAGAGATGAAACAGGGCTTCCCAATCAAGCAGCAGTGGCAAACCCAGAAACTGATTTTCTCCCCGCCCTTTCTTCCATTCTCTGTTTTTCTTGCCTCCCTCCCCTATAAATGGCAATGAGAAAGAGAGGTAGTGAGTGGTCACTTTCTATAAGTGTCTAAACAGATTTCCAATGACCACTGGGAAGAGGGAGGTGTGGAGAATTCAAACCTTGCTGGACAGATTAGAGATCCTTCTTTTAAGGTCCTGAAGAATCTATGGGCTAAGAGGTATTTATAAAAATGAAATTCTACATCTCTAATTCATCATGAAGGCTAGAATAGAGGGAACTTAGAAAGAAAGAGAGAGAGAGAGAAAGAAAAAGAGAGAAAGAAAGAAAGAAAGAAAGAAAGAAAGAAAGAAAGAAAGAAAGAAAAAGACAAACAAGCTTCCAGGAAAATAACTTGATATTTTTCGGTGATTTTTAGTTTTCTGGTTTGGGGCACTCTTTTCACCCCTCATCCCCTTATCCATTGGCACTTGAGCTAGGGAATTTTCTTCAGGAGCCATTTGAATCATTCCTGGTATGATGACTTGGCCTGTGGTCAGGTGAGGCATGTGGATATATGAGTGCTAGAACATGCTCCCAGAACCACAGCTACCTGATGGGAAAGCCACTGAATTCTGTGCCTCAGTTTCCCTCCAGGAAGAATCATTCCCCCCTGTCACCACGGATGGGTGTGGCTGGGCTCAGAGCAGATATGCTAGGAAAGTCCAGTGCTGCCCAGGTTGTCTGGGAGGCATGGTGGCAATTGAGACCTGCCTAGCTGTTCCCTGACTGCCTTCGTGCCCCAAGACCACCCCAATCGGCTGGGCTTCTCTCACACCCGTGCCAGAGGCAGGGCTCTGGAGCCCCATGACCTTAGCTTTTGGAGACTCATTCCTTCCCCAGGCTGAAGCCTCCAGCTTTCCTGGTCTTCCTTGCCCTCAGTCCTTCCCACTTTCTCCCAATGCCCGTGGAGGCCCCAGGTCCCAGCCTGGGTGCCAGCGGCCCATTGAGAAAGCGTGCTACTTGCTCAGGGACATCTCTGCCCTCAGAATCAGAAACAGTGCACCTGAGGCACACACTTGAGGTTCTAAAGTCACTCTCAAGAGGAAACAGTCATGTGTGTGTGTGTGTGCCCTCTTGGTGATGTGGGCAGCACCTGGCTAAATCCAGCACCTTTCCTGGCTCGGGCAAATGTTCTAGCTTGATCTCCCACCTCTGCTCAGGTGGCTTCTGGTCTTGGGCCGAACCCTGTTACCATCCTTGCCTTGCAGCTGTGTGGAGCTGCCCGGCTTGGGGCTTTGCTAGTGCCCTGCTGGTCACAAAAGCCTTTGTCCTTGTAACTTCTTTTCCCTCACATACAGCACCAAAGCTTCAGCTGACGGCATCATCTCCCACCAATTTACCCAACTTCTGCCAAGGCTCTGAAATGCCAACTATGTCAAGGCCTGCACTCGATGTCAAGGGTGGCACCTCACCTGTGAAGGAGGTAACTTCTGCCATCTTGCAGACGGGGACACTGAGGCATGGAAAGATGACCTGGTCTGGGCCTTGTGATAGGCCCTCGCACGCATGGTACCTAGTGTCCTTTAGCAGAGAGGAGACATCAGGGCTTCCTCAGGGGAGAATGAGAATAGCTTCTGCCTAAACACGGTCAGCTCGAACCCACGGAGTTGTTGAAAGAGGCAGAGAAGGGAACGGAGAAGTGGAAGCGGCACAGGGCCGCTCCCTTGAAGAGATGGCTGTGAGGCTGAGAGGCGAGCCAACGAGATACCCTTTTCAGAATGGTGACATGAACGAAGGGCCAGGGGGAGAGAGGTAAAAGCCACGGACCCACTTAGGATGCCGGGCACCCAGAGCCGAGGACTTGGGTCTGAGCTCCGTGCTCAGGACCCTGGTAGCAAAAGGACACTCAAGCTGGGAGCCTGACTTGCCAGGGGGCCTTCTTGCTCTGTCCCCACCACTGGCCCCAGACGAAGGGCACATAGGGGCTTCCTGAGCCCAATGAACGGTGACGAACAAAGCAGCAACGGGGGTACCAAGCTGTGTGACTTTCTCTGTGTTGTAGGATGCCAACCCAGAGATGAGCTCGCTGGCCTACTCTAACCTGAGCGTGAAAGATCGCAAAGCAGTGGCCATTCTGCACTACCCCGGGGTAGCCTCGAATGGAAGCAAGGCCAGTGGGGTTCCCACTAGTTCCTCGGGATCTCCATCTCCAATAGGCTCTCCTACTGCCACCCCTCCCACTAAACCCCCACCCTTCAACCTTCACCCCGCCCCACATCTGCTGGCCAGTATGCAGCTGCAGAAACTTAATAGCCAGTATCATGGGATGGCTGCTGCCGCCGCCGCCGCTGCCACCACTCCGGGCCAACCTGGGGAGGCAGGGCCCCTACAAAACTGGGGCTTTGGGGTTCAGGCGGGAGGGGCGGGGTCACTCTCTCCTTCTACCGGTGCCCAGAGCCCTGCTATCATCGACTCGGACCCAGTGGATGAAGAGGTGCTGATGTCGCTGGTGGTGGAACTGGGACTGGACCGAGCCAATGAGCTTCCGGAGCTGTGGCTGGGGCAGAATGAGTTTGACTTCACTGCAGACTTTCCATCTGGCTGCTGATGATGCTCACTGTCCTTAAAGATGAAGGAACAAAGCCACCGATTCTGTTGTAAATAAAAAAATAAAAATTACTTACAGAGAGTTGGACCAGCTGGAGGCATTCTTCCTTGAGGTCTAAAGGTGTGCACTACAGTCTGACATTACTTCTAGCAGTTCGGAGGCCCACGCTGGGGTTGTGGGTGCCTGGCCAGGAGGAAGCTGGAAGGGGTGGGAGGAAGAGGGAGGCGCAAAGGGGCCAGCTCACCAAATCCTGCCTGCCACCACCACTGCCCTTAATCTCCCCAGGGGCCCAAGCAGCTGGCCTCACTGCCCTGACACCCCGGGAGTGCTTTCCTATTCAAGGTCGGAGGCAGCCTCAGATGAAAGACCCATTCAGATCCTTCCACAGCCTCCTCGCCACTGGCACATCCAAGCCCAAAGTGTTGTCCTGGCCACGTGGTACCCACTCTACAACTCTAAAAGCCACCCTACCTACTCTCTAGGCCCCAGTCGAATTGACTCATTAAGCCCACTCCTTTGCCCTGTTGCCCATGGGCCAGAGATGGGACCTAAGAAGCAACCTATGACTTGGGAGCTCAGATTTCTCTGGAAAACTGCAAAAGTAGCGGACTCCCATGATGACACTCTGGGAGACACTAAGTGCCTTCTTCAAGTCCTGCAAACGGTTGTTCAACCCTTCCCTCCAAGCCTGGGACACTCAGCTGGCATGAGTGTCCTCCTGACTCTGGGCTTCCTGGCCCACCCAGTATGGGGACAGCCTTTTCTTTGAGGCTGGCCTCTTCCTCTTACAAATACAGATTAGGGCTGGGCTTGACAAGTTCAATGTTGAGCAACATAGCCCTTGCTCTTGGGCAGTGGCTTCAGAAGCATGCCAAGTGGGGCGCCTGGGTGGCTCACGTCAGTTGAGCATCTGCCTTCAGCTCAGGTCATGATCCCTGGGTCCTGGGATCGAGTCCCGCATCGGGCTCCTTGCTCGGTGGGGAGCCTGCTTCTCCTTCTCCTGCCAGCCGCTCCCCCTGCCTGTGCTCACTGTCTCCCCCATATAAATAAATAAAATATTTTTTAAAAAAAAAAGCACGCCAAGTGAACAATACAGTAGCACTGAATTGGATACTGGCCTTGAGGGTGCCAGGCCCCATCCCCGTGTTGGCCCAACCTGAGAGCCTGGAGGCCCCTCTACCCATATCTCAAACTCCTAGAGACGTTCTCCCTTGGACACGGTAAAAGCGAATTGATTTCTCAGGAGTAGTGTCAGGCCTGTCCCATAGCAAGTGTGTTCAAAGTCCTTCCCACTGGTGGAAGCAATGCCTTGGGTTCCATGCTCCCGGAGAGCCTGCTCTGGGCGAGGCGCTCTGCTGGGCACTGGGAGCATGAATGGACATAGAGTTTCTCCCTTTGAGGGTCTGTTCGCCATCTAGAAGGAGAAAGGCACCAACAAATTACCATAAAACACAGTGCTTGCTATAACACGGGGAAAGTGCTATTTGATCCCAGAAAAGGAAAGAGCTCCATCTGCCTGGGAAGTCTGGGGAAGGCTTCCTGGTATTGAACTGCTTCATTCGTTTGTGTTCCTATTTCACGAGTCATAAGCACGCGTGTGATATAATCGCCCTGGGAAAAGTAGAAACTTGACAGATAAGACCAAAGTCCCCTTTGACCAATCCTCTCCCTCAGTCCTGATTGCCCCTTGCCCTCCAGAGAGGTAGTAGCCGTTTATCTGTGTGTGGAATGTCCTCACACTGGCCTCACTCTGTGCGTTTACACGAAGACCTATCTACCCTTAGAAACAATCAGGTTTTTTTTTTTAAGATTTTATTCATTTATTTGACAAGGAGAAACACAGCAAGAGAGGGAACACAAGCAGGGGGACTGAGAGAGGGAGAAGCAGGCTTCCCGCTGAGCAGGCAACCCGATGCAGGGCTCGATCCCGGGTCTCCAGGATCATGACCTGAGCTGAAAGCAGTCACTTAACCAACTGAGCCACCCAGGCGCCCCAGAAACAATCGGATTTTAAAACCAGACTAAGATCAGCCACGGAAAGAACAAGTGAGGGGGAAAAACTGTTGCACAGGTACAAGTTCCCGAAAGGTGCTGTGATGGCTGCAAGTTCAGGGCTAGAGGAGTTTGAGAGGAGACGATGCAGAGGATGTTTGCAAGGGGCAGAGCACACAGGGCCTTCGATGCCTGGTGAGGAGTGTGTCTGTATCTTTTGTACCCCCGGCCCTGTGGCTGGGGAAGAATCTCAGAGTTTGTAGGAGAGCAAAGAATGAACCCACTATTTTTACTTTCAGGATGCTACCACCGAAGGTGGATGGTTAGATTCATCTAATGCTTCCAACAGGAAGACATGGAGTTCTCAGATGACCAGTGAGGCAGGGGTAGGAAAGCAAAGAGAAGAACAGAAGCCTGGAAGAACAGGGCAGGATTGAGGGCTTGGAGGTCTGTGTGTGGAGAACAGAACAGGATTGTGGGAGGCAGGAAGTGAAGGGGAAGGAGGGAAGCTGTGGTTGGCAGGCAAGTTTCAGAATCTGGACAGCTCTAGGGTTGGGGTGGCCTTAGGAATGAATGAATGGCAGGATGTGAAACGAACCTAGCCCCTAAAAACCTGGAGGGTTCAAGGTCCTTCCCCTGCTGGGGCCTTTACAAAACAGGATTCTGGCCAAACAAAGTAAGTTAGCAGGCTGGATCCAGCGCATGGGCCCCAGCTTGCTACCCCAGACCTCTGTGAGCTCTGGTGCCTCCAGGATGCCAGCATCCCTTGGGGTAGAGAGAAGCCCAAGCCAGGGGCCAGTGCCTCTGTTGGAGGGGGCTGGCTCGGAATCCTGGAGGTGACAGGGGTGCCGTTAGGAAGCAGGTAGTGGCAAGCAATGGACCGGGCATCCCGAGACAAGGCTTGGCGGAGGAGGGAGAACAGGAACTTGGATGTGGCAATCCTGTCTCCCAGTGCCAGGGGGCTGGCCCGAACTGTGGCCAACTGGGCAGCCTCTTCTCCAGAGCACTTGGAGGGAGGAAAAGGCAGGGAGCATTCTCCAGGGAGAGCTAGAGCTCTGCTCAGGTGAGGAGGGGGAGGGGCGCGAGGCAGTAATTGTTTATTGCTGGAGAAGAGGCAGAAGTGAGGGAATGTCCAGCGCCTGGGTGGCTCAGTCTTTAAGCATCTGCCTTTAGCTCAGGTCATGATCTCAGGGTCCTGGAATCGAGTTCCGCATCAGGCTTCCTGCCCAGCAACTCCAACTCCCCTTGCTTGTGTTCCTTCTCTCACTGTGTCTCTCTCTGTCAAATAAATAAATAAAATCTATAAAAACAAAACAAAAAAGAAGTGAGGGAATGTCAAGGGCACAGCTGGGGAAAGGCAGGGAAGGCTCTGCCCCTGCTCTACGGTTTCCCATTCAGTTCTTTCCCAACACGATCAGACACATTCATTAGGTTACCAGAAGACTCCTGAGGCCAGCTCTAAGTCTTGCCCTGAGGGGCCAGGAAGCAAGGTTCCCAGAGAAATGCCCGTAAGGAACACTGCCTGCCTGCAGGCAGCCTGCAGCCTGGGAACAGATGGAGATGTGTAGCCATGAGCACCTCCTGGAATCCAGGAGCTGTGTTGCTCCCTAAGGACAAATTCGGGGGACCCTGTTGCCACTGTCAAGGAACTCACAGTCCGGTGGCGGAGACAGCCACAGTCTTGAAGGATGAATTGGATTTCCATTAGGCAGTAATGTGGGGGAGTAAAGGGAAGGCATGGCCTTCAGGCAGAGGGAGAAACTGAAGCACAAATAAGATAACATCAAGGCATGGTATAAACAAGAACCAAGAGCTAAAAAGCCTGCGGCTCTTTCAGGAAGGGCAGTAAGTTCAGCATTTTGACTTCTTTGAAGGGCAGAAGGCTGAGAGAAGGTAAGTTAGAATCAGATCCTGCAGGGGCGCCTGGATGGTTCAGTTGCTTAAGCATCTGCCTTCGGCTCAGGTCATAATCTCAGGGTCCTGGGATGGAGCCCAGGTTCCATTCAGCGGGGAGTCTGCTTCTCCCTCTTCCTCTGCAGCTCCCCTTGCTTCTGCCCTCTCTCTTTCTCAAATAAATAAATAAAATCCTGAAAAAAAAAATCAGATCTTGCAGTTGTTTCTACTCTATTCCAGAAGCCAAAGGTTAGCTCTCATTCCACAAAAACGGACTGACCACCTACTGTGGGCCAGGAACACGCTAAGTACTGGGAATATGTGGTGAGCACATCACCCTTTCTCGCTTGAAGTTTAGCAAGAAGATAGACAACAGTCAAATAATCACACAAATCATTAACACTACAAACCATGCGCCATGACAGGAAGAAAAGGTATAGGCCCTGCCAAAGAGTGGAATGGGGGCTTAATTTCAATTGCGGGAGCGGGAAGGGCCTCTGAAGGTTTTGAATAAGACAGTGTTGGGGAACCTGGGCGGCTCAGTTGGTTGGGCCACTGCCTTCAGCTCAGGTCATGATCCCGGAGTCCCGGGATCAAGTCCCACATCGGGCTCCCAGCTCCACAGGGAGTCTGCCTCTCCCTCTGACCTTCTCCCCTCTCATGCTCTCTCTCACTTTCTCTCTCTCTCTACCAAATAAATAAATAAAAGCTTTAAAAAAGAGAGAGAGAGAATGTTGTGGTCAGAGCTTGCATGAGGAAAATGAATCAGGCAGCATGTGCAGGATAGATTGGAATTATAGTAATGCTAGAAAGCTGTTACAGTGGTCGAGGCAAGAAGTGACAAAGACGAAATTAGTCTAAGATGAAAAGGTAGCATTACAATGGGGAGCTGTTGTTCAAGGAGAGTTTCACTTCCGCAAGATAAGAAAGTTCTAGAAATCTGTTGCACACAATATGAATAACTGAAAACTACTGAACTATATGCTTTAAAATGGTTAAGATGGTAAATTTTATGTTGTGTGTGTTTTATCACAATTTCTTTAAAGATAGCATTTCAAAGTAGACAGGAAGTGGTAGACTATTCAATAAATGCTTTGGGACAACTGGATATGCTCCCTCACGGTATACACCAAAATGAGTTCCAGGTAGACTGAAGGTTTAAAAATTCAAAAATGAAACCATGAAAGTACTACAAGAAAACACGAGGGGATTTAAAAAGAAAATATTGAAATCAGGAGGCCTTTCCAAGAATGACACAAAACCCAGAAGCTATGGAAGAGACTGACATATTCAACCACATTTTTAACAACTTTACGGTAAAAACTACTGTAAGAAAGGCAAAGTCCAAAGATGAACAATAAGCTGAGGAAAACACCCGCTACTCACAGTGAATATGAAAACAACTCTTACAAATCAATATCTCGAACACCACCAGCCAATATAAAAATGAGCAAATAATGTCAAAAAATACTAAAATGAAAAATACAATAAGAAATTAAAATGGCTTCAAAACTCATCAGAAGATGCTCAAACGCACTCATACTAAAACAAATGTATTTCAGGGGTGCCTGGGTGGCTGAGATGGCTAAGCGCCTGCATTCGGCTCAGATCATGATCTCGGGGTTCTGGGATAAACTCCTGCGTCGTCAGACTCCCTGGTCAGCAGGGAGCCTGTTTCCTCCCTCTCCCTCTGTCCCTCCTCCCTTCTCGTGCTCTCTCCCTCTCTTTCTCAAATAAGTATATTTTTTTAAATCTTCTTAAAAAATTAAATAAATAAATAAAAGAAATGTGTTTTGAAACTACAGTAGGAGACTTCTGGTTCCAGAATGAGATAATGTTGACTCACTTTTCCCGGCTCCACTCCTTCTCATACAATTGTATACCCTAGAAATCAACAGACAATGATAAAAAGACTCTAAAAGCAGGAAAGAAGGTAGACTTGAAGAACAATAATGTGGTGACTTTCCTTGGTTTTCTTTATTTTTTTTTTGCTGGTATGAGAGAATGTATATATTTAGATGTTACTTATTTATTTGAGATGGAGCTACAGATAGTGACAAAGATAGCAAGACAGAGTGCAAACGGGGAGGAGACTGGGTGCCAAAGAAGCCAAAGCCACCAAACCAACAGTTATACACTCAGACACATGGACTGGAGACCTACTGGGAGGCTCGAAGCCCTGCTCCACAGCCAAAGTCCCAGGGGGTAGTCCAGTCTGCTTGCGGCAACTGCCTCAGTGCCCACTCCAGAACTAGGACACCCCCAGGCAGCCTGATCTGCCTGCAGCAGTAACAGTAACAAAGCCCCATATCTTGCTACCCTCCACCCAGAGGCATAAGGAAACCCAGGCACCAGGGCGCCTGGGTGGCTCAGTTGGTTAAGCGACTGCCTTCGGCTCAGGTCATGATCCCGGAGACCCGGGATCGAGTCCCACATCGGGCTCCCTGCTCGGCGGGAAGCCTGCTTCTCCCTCTCTCACTCCCTCTGCTTGTGTTCCCTCTCTGGCTGTGTTTCTCTCTGTCAAATAAATAAAATAAAATAAAAAAAACCAGGCACCCCAGCTTCAACAACTTTCCCCTCTCTCCAGATCACCCAGCAAAAAACTAGCAGCTCAGGGAAGCACCTTCTGCCCCTGCAGACAGCCCAGGCAAGGGTTGAGTGGGACCCCCCCAGGACAAGAGAAAAATGAAGCAGACCAAGAAACAGCATGGTATGGGTTTGGAAAACTACACTGTCACTGGAACCACAACCCATATAGAAGGACTGAAGTGGGATCAAAAGTCTCCTAACACAACCAAAATGTCTACAGTGCAATAGAAAATCACTCGTCATAACAAAAGCCAGAAAAATCATAATTTGAAAAAGAAAAGACAATCAACTGACAGCAATACCAAGGCAAATCAGATGCTAGAATTGCCTGACAAGGGTTTTAAAGCAGCCATCATAAATATACTTCAACAAGCAATTACAGATTCATTGGAAATAAAAAAAATTAAATCTCAACAAAGAACAGAAGTTCTAAACGGTGCTAAGTAGAAATTAGAGAATGAAAGAAAAATAACTGAATTTAAAACCTTACTAGATAGACTCAGTTGTTACAGAGTAGAGGTGACAGAGGATAGACGCAGTGAGCTTGAAGGCAGATCAATACGATTTAGTCAACCTGAATCTCAGTAAACCATGGTAAGTGTTGTATGTATATGATACTACTAAGAGCAAACACTAACTATACAAAGCAATATACACAGAATCATTATAAATAAATCCAAATGGTACTCTAAAATATGTTCAGGTCAGAGCGCCTGGGTGGCTCAGTCATTAAGCCTCTGTCTTTGGCTCAGGTCATGATCCTGGAGTCCCAGGTCAGAGCCTTGCACTGGGCTCCCTGCTCGGCGGGAAGCCTGCTTCTCCCTCTCTTACTCCCCCTGTTTGTGTTCCCTCTCTAGCTGTGTTTCTCTCTGTCAAATGAATAAATAAAATCTTTTTAAAAATAAGATAAAATAAAATATGCTCAAGTAATCACAGGTAAACAAGCAAAAAGAAATAAAAGCATGAGAAACAGAAAACAAGTAACAAAATGGCAGACTTAAGCCCTGAGATATCAGTAATTACCTTAAACATAAATGGACTACATATACCAATTAAAAGAAAGATATAAGTAGGGGTGCCTGGATGGCTCAGTCCGTTAAGAGACCAACTCTTGATTTCAGCTCAGGTCATGATCTCAGGGTTGTGGGAGTGAGCCCCGTGTCAGTTCCACACCGGGCATGGAGCCTACCTGAGAATCTCGCCCTCTCTCTCGCTCTCTCTCAAAAAAAAAAAAAGATATAAGTGGAATGGATTAAAAAAACACACACACACACACAACCAACTACATCCTGTCTTCAGGAAACTGACTTCAAATATAGCTACAGAGGTAGGCTGAAAGTAAAAGAATAAAAAAAAAGATATATCATGTAAACAGTAATTTTTTTAAAAAGCAGAAATGATTATATTAATAGTAGATAAAGGAGACTTCAGAGAAAAGATTACTAGGGACGAAGAGGGACATTAAATAATGGTAAAAGGATCAAGTCACCAAGAAGAAAACATGGCAATCCTCAACGTGTATGCACCAACAACAAAGCTTCAAAATGCAGGAAGCAGGGGCGCCTGGGTGGCTCAGTGGTTTAGGCGGCCGACTCTTGATCTCAGCTCAGGTCTCAGGGTCAAGAGTTCAAGTTCCACACTGTACTCCATACTGGGCATGGAGCCTACTTTTTAAAAAAAATACACAGAGCAAAAACTGAGAGTGCTGCGAGGCAAAACAGATCTGCACTTATGGTTGCAGAGTTCAACATCTCCTCTCTTTAACTGATAGAACAACAACTAGACAAATTCAGCAAAGTTATAGAAATACTCAACAGCACCATCAACTGAGAGGATCTAATTGACATTTATAAAACATTTCACCAACAACAGAAGAATACATGTTCTTTTCAAATACTCAGGGAACATTGACCAAGACAGGCTGTATTCTGGGTTATAAAACAAACTTTAAGAAATGGAAAGGAACCGAAGTCACATAGATTATGTTCTCTGGCAACAATGGAATCAAACCAGAAGTCAATACAGCCCAAAGATAACAAGAGAATCTCCATACACTTGGAAACTAAACAGCATACTTCTACATAATCTTTGGTTTGAAAAGGAAAATGTTATTTTTGTTTTGTTTTTTAATAGTTTATTTTATTTTTTCAGTGTTCCAAGATTCATTGCCCATGCCCCACACCCAGTCCTCCATGCAATAGGTGCCCTCAGTACCCACCACCAGGCTCTCCCATCCCCCAACCCCCTTCCCTCCAAGACCCTCAGTTTGTTTCTGAGTCCAAAGTCTCTCATGTTTCATTTCTCTCCCCGAAGTACCCTACTTCCCATTTCCTTTCCTTCTCCTACTGTCCTCTATATTACCCCTTATGCACTGCAAGTAAGTGAAGCCATGTGATACTTGACTTTCTCTACTTGGCTTATTTCACTCAGCATAATCTCTTCCAATCCAGTCCATGTTGCTACAAAAGTTGGGTATTCATCCTTTCTGATGGAGGCGTAGTATTCCATTGTATATATGTACCACATCTTCTTTATCCATTCATCTGTTGATGGGAACCTTGGTTCTTTCCACAGTTTGGAGATTGTGGCCATTGCTGCTATGAACACTGGGGTACATATGGCCCTTCTTTTCACTACATCTATATCTTTGGGGTAAATACCCAGTAGTGCAATTGCAGAGTCATAGGGTAGCTCTATTTTTAATTTTTTAAGGAATCTCCACACTGTTTTCCAAAGCGGCTGCACCAGTTTACATTCCCACCAACAGTGTAAGAGGGTTCCCCTTTCTCCACAGCCTCTCCAACACGTGTTGTTTCCTGTCCTGTTAATTTTGGCCATTCTAACTGGTGTAAGGTGGTATCTCAATGTGGTTTTGATTTGAATTTCCCTGATAGCTAATGATGATGAACATTTTTTCATGAGAATTTTATTTTAAGATTTATTTGTTCATTTTAGGGGGACCTGGCTGGCTCAGTTGTTAGGCGTCTGCCTTCACCTCAAGTCATGGTCCCAGAGTCCTGGAATCGAGCCCTGCATTGGGCTTCCTGCTCTGCACGAAACCTGCTGCTCCCTTTCTCACTCTCCCTGCTTGTGTTCCCTCTCTGGCTGTGTTTCTCTCTGTCAAACAAATAAATAAAATACTTTTTAAAAAGATTTATTTATTCATTTTAGAGAGAGAGAAAGAGAGAGAGAGCACGGGAAGGGGCAGAAGGAGAGGGAGAGAGAATCCCAAACAGACCCCCCCACTGAGAGCGGAGCCCAACTCGGTTCTCCACCTCATGACCCTGAGATCATGATCTGAGCTGAAACCAGGAGTCAGATGCCCAACCAACTGTGCCACCCAGGTGCCCCCCCAAAAGGAAATTTTTTATAAAAAATATATTGAACTGAATGGAAATGAGAATATGACATATCAGACTTCGCAGGAATGCCAGCAAAAGCAGAGAGGGAAATGTCTAGCACTAAATGTTCACATTAAAAAGAGAGGAAAAGTCTCAAACCAGTGGTCTGAATTCCTACCTCAGGAGCCAAGAAAAAGAAGAGCAAAATAAACCCAAAACCAAGGAAACAGAAGGAAATAAAGATGGAAGCAGCAATCAATGGAATTGAAAACAGAAAAACAATGGAGAAAAATCAATGAAACAAAAAGCCGGTTCTTCAGAAAAAAGTCTATAAAATTGACAAAACTCGAGCAAGACTGACATAAATAAATAGAGAAAACACAAAGTACCAGTATCAGGAATGAAATGGAGGATGGCACTACTGGTTCTGCCACTATCAAAGGGATAAGAAGAGAATAGTGCAAATAGCTACATGCTCCTAAATTCAATATAGAAGAAATGAACCAATTCCTCAAAACTCACAATCTACCAAAGCTCTCCCATGATGAAATAGGGTCATCTGAATAGTCCTACAGCCATTAAGGAAATTGAATTTGTATAATTAAAGAGCTTAAGAGAAATCCTTAGGCCCATACTTTTTCCACTAGAGAATTTTATGACATGTCCTAAGAAGAATCAACACCAATTTTACACAATATCTTCCAAAAAATACGAGGAAGAAACACCTCCCAAGTATTGCTCTGATATCAAAACCAGACAAAGACAATACACAAAAGAGGAAAATTACAGACCATTATCTCTGATTTTTTAAACAAAAATTTAACCTCAATCAACATGATTTACCATGTCAACAGAGTAAAGAAGAAAAAAATATATATGATGATACCAGTTAACGCAGAAAAAGCATTCGACAAAACTCCAACAGCAAATCATGATTAAAACAACAACAACCTCTCAGTACACTAGGAATGGAGGGGAATTTCCTCAACCTCATAAAGAGCATCTCCAAAAAGCCCTATAGCTAGCATCATACTTATTGGAGAAAAACTAATGCTTTCTCTCTAGGACTGGGAACAAGACAAGGATATGCATTCATTATTCTTATTCAATATAGCAGTGGGAGTCCTATTCACTACAGTAAGGCAAGAAAAAAATAAAAAATAAACAGATCAGAAAGAAAGAAAATTTTTCCTATTTGCAGATGGCATGATTGCACAAAAGCAAATACCAAGGAATCTACAAAGCCACTCCTAGAACAAATAAGTGAGCTCAAGAAGTCCAAAGGAAATAAGATAACACGCGAAAAGTAATCACGTTTTTGTATACTAGTAATAAGTATATGGAAACCAAATTTAAGACATGATACCATTTATCGTCACTAAATATATATATATGTATATATATTTATACACAAATACATACATATATATATGTGAACACACACTTACCATAACTCCTGGTCAGGATCCACATCTGAAAATTACAAAATGCTGATGAAAGAAATCATAGAGTACTTAAATTATTCTATAAATGTAATGCAATTTCCACCAAAATCTCAGCAAGTTTTTTGTAGACATATTTGTGCTTATCTTAAAGTTTATACGGAAGGGCAAAGGAACTGTAGTGGTCAAAACAATTTTATAAAGAAGAATAAAGTGGGGAGAATCACTCTAATCAATGTTAAAGCTTACAATATAGCTACAACAATTAAGATAGTGATGTTGGTGGAAGGAGACTAGGTCAACGAAACAGAATGGAGAATCCAGAAATGGACTCACACAAATATGACCAATTATTTTTGGCAAAGTTTCCAAAGCAATTTAAAGGAAGAGGGGTAGCCTTCATCCATAGGCAAAACAAAACAAAACAAAACAATACGAACCCTAAAGCTCATATCACATACAAAAATTAACTCAAAATGATAACTGATTTAGTTGTAAAACAAACTGAAAAACTTTTAGAAGAAAATCCTCAAAACCTGGGGCTAGGCACAGAACTCTTAGACTCCACACGAAAAGCATTATCTAGAAAAGGAAATACGGATACATTCAGCTTTGTGATATTTACAACTTTGTGCTCTCTGAAAGCTTATGTAAAGAGGATGAAAATACAAACTATAGACTAGAAGAAAATACTTCCAAACCACGTGCCTGACAAGGGACTAGGACCTAGAATACTTTAAGCACTCTCAAAACCAGCGTATATAAAAAATTCTCCAAACTCAACAATAAAATGACAAACGATCCAATTAGAACATAGGCAAAAGACATGGACAGGCATTTCACTAAAAAGGATATTCAGATGGCAAATAAACACATGAAAAGATGGTTAACACCACTGGCTATTAGGGAAAGGCAAATTAAAACTACAAGGAGAGGGGCGACTGGGTGGCTCAGTCCCTTAAGCGGCTGCCTTCAGCTCAGGTCATGATCCCACATCGGGCTCCCCACTCAGCAGGGAGTCTGCTTCTCCCTCTTCCCTTCACCCCACTCATAAGCTTGCTCTCTCTCTATATATATATATGTCAAATAAATAAAATCTTTTAAAAAAACTATGAGGAGATACATACTCATGTCGAAATGGCTAAAATAAAAGAGTGACACCACCAGATGCTGACAAGGATGCAGAGAAACTGGATCACTCATATATTGCTGGTGAGAATGTGAAATGGTTCGGCCACTGTGGCCTAGAATATGGCAGTTTAAATCAAAGTAAACTTGCCATACAACCCAGAAATTGCACTCTTGGACATTTATTTGCCTCAGAGAAATGAAAACTTATGTTCACATACACATCTATACACAAATGCTCCTAGCAAGTTTGATTCCTAAAAGCTCCAAACTGGAAACCACTAAGATGTGCTTCAATGAGTTAAACAAACAGTGGTACATCCTTACCATGGAATACTATTCAGCCATAAAAAGAAATGAACAACTTGGATGAATGTCAATGAAACTATGGTGAGCGAAAAACAGCCAACCTATAGAAGATACATACTGCATGATTGCATACATATAACATCTGTGAAATAACATAATTACAGAAACGGAAAAGAGATCACAGGATGCTGAACTGTTGGAGCACTTGACAGTGGAATTAGATTGGCTTCTAAACCCAGCTCCACTGTGTGCTAGGGGGAGTTGGGGTAAATGGCATCATCTCACTCAGCCTTGATTTCCTCTGGCATAAAACAGTTTCCATTCATGTATTCAGTCAGTCCGTCAACAAACATTTAATTCCAGGTGTTGAAGATAAACACCAGTGACCAAAAGAGACAAAATCTTTGCCCTCGTGGAGTGGACATCCTGGGTGGAGTTGGGGGGGGGCAGTAAACAAACACACCAATTAATGTGTATCAGCAGAGACTGTGCTCTAGGAAAAAGTAAAGCTAGGTGAGGTCAAAGAAGAGAAAACATATAGCGTATTTAGCAAAGCGCTAGAACAGTGTTCAAAAATATTAGTTGTTGTTACACATTTTGGTAATGAGAAAAAGGCTATTTTGTTTTTTAAAGATTTTATTTATTTGACAGAGAGAAAGACAGCGAGAGAGGGAACACAAGCAGGGGGAGTGAGAAAGGGAGAAGCAGGCTTCCTGCCGAGCAAGCAGGGAGCCCAATCCTGGGGCTCCCGGATCATGACCTGAGCCAAAGGCAGACGCCCAAAGACTGAGCCACTCAGGCGCCCCCCAAAAAGGCTATTTTTATAGGTTTAAGTGTTAGTAAGGGTGAAGGGACTGCTGGTGGGAGTGCAATTCATACAGCCCCCTTGGAAGCCAATTGGCAAGTCTTTTAAAATTAAAAATATCTCCCCCCCCAAATTAAAAATATCCACGTCCTGTGACCTGGCAAACTGAACTCTGGATCCAAGTGATCTGAGTGCAAATCCTGACCCTCCCTGCTACCAACTAGCTGTGTGACCTTTGATAAATTGTCTAACTTCTCTGTGCCTTGGTTTCCTCATCTGTAAAAGAAGGATAAAAACATGGGGTTGTTAGGATTAAAGGAGTCAATATATGCGAAGCATTACAACAGCATTTAGCACATAGTAAGTGTTATACAGGTATTTGTTGAATAAATTCCACCTCTCGGTATCTACCTAGGGAAACACATGGGCACCAAAAGCAGATTTAGGGATGTTCATCTACGACATTCTTTATAGCAGTAGAAAAAGAAAATGAAACTACCTAAAAACTTTAATTATTTTATTTTATTTTTTTAAAGATTTTATTTATTTATTTGACAGAGAAACACAGCTAGAGAGGGAACACAAACGGGTGAGTGAGAGAGGGAGAAGCAGGCTTCCTGCTGAGCAGGGAGCCTGATACGGGGCTCCATCCCGGGCCTCCCAGATCATGACCTGAGCCTGAGCCAAAGGCAGTCACTTAACCAACTGAGCCACCCAGATGTGCCCCTATCTTTTAATTTTTTAAAAAAATTAAATTAGGGGCACCTGGGTGGCTCAGTTGGTTAAGTATCTGCCTTCAGCTCATGTCACGATCCCAGGGTCCTGGGATCTAGTCCTTTGTCAGGCTCCCTTAGCCAGAAGTCTCCTTCTAGCTCTCCCTCTGGCCCTCCCCTCTGCTCATTCTCTCTCTATCTCATTCTTGCTCTCGGTCTCAATCAAATAAATAAAATCTTTGAAAAATAATTTTTTAAACTAAACTACCTAAATATCCATCAATAAAGCAATGGTGTGGGGTGCCTGGGTGGCTCAGTCAGTTAAGCATCTGACCCTTGATTTGGGCTTGGTCATGATCTCAGCGTTGTGAGATCAGGCCCAACATCAGACTCATGCAGTAAGCATGAAGTCTACTTGGGATTATTTCTTTCCCTCTCCCTCTACACAGCCCCTCTAAAAAAAAAAAAGCAATGGTGAAACAAAATAAGTTATAATGGGATACTATGAATCAGCTAAAGAAAATGAAGTATATCTCTACCTTCTAGCATGGAAAGGTCTCTGAGAGGGGTTGTTATGTACCAAAAAGCTAGATCAGAATGATACATGCATGATGAGCATATCAAAACAAAGCATACAATATTGTGTGTGTGTGTGTGTGTGTGTGTGTGTGTCCATATGTAGAAAAATATCTGGCAGGATACACTTCAAATTGACATTGTTAGAGTTGCTCTCTGGTGGGGAGTGTTAGGGGAAGCAAGATGGAATATAAAAGTGGTCAAAAATGATCTTATATTTTACAAGAATATATTCATCTGCAACTTATATGATTAGAAGGATTTTTTTTAGTTTGATGAGGAAGTAGCCAGAAGTGGACAAAGGGAATTATCTTTTCAACAAATCCTAAAACAGATAGATATCCATAAGCAATAATTAACACAAGGTGGATCATAAACCTAAGCGTAAAATCTAAAACTAGTAAAGTTCTAGAAGAAAGCATAGGAGAAATTCTATATGACTTCAGGTTAGACAAAGATTTCTTAGATACGATACCAAAAGCACAATCCATACAAGAAAAGCAATTGATAAACTGGACTTCATTGTAATTAAATACTTTTGCTTTTTGAAAGACACTGTTAAAAAAAATGAAAAGATGGGGGCACCTGCATGGCTCAGTCTGTTGAGTGTGTCAGGCTCTTAATTTCAGCTCAGGTCGTGATCTCAGGGTCCTCGGATTGAGGTCTACCGTTGGGCTCCTAGCCCACGGGATTCCCTCCTTCACCTTTTGCCCTCCTCCTGATCACACACAAGCTCACTCTCACTCTCTCTCTCAAATAAGTAAACCTCTTTTAAAAAAATAAAAGACAGGGGCACCTGGGTGGATCAGTCATTAAGCGTCTGCCTTCGGCTCAGGTCATCATCCCAGGTTACTGGGATCAAGCCCCACAACCGGCTCCCTTTTTGGTGAGAAGCCTGCGTCTCCTTCTCCCATTCCCCCAGTGTGTGTTCCCTCTTTCGCTCTCTGTCAATCAAACAAATAATTAAAATCTTTAAAAAATAATAAAATAAAAGACAAACTGCAGACTTGAAGAAAATATTTGCAAATCACATAGCCAATAAAGGATTTTCATCCAGAATATATAAAGAACATTTAAATGCAATAATAAGAAAATAAACAATTCAAGTTTGAGAAATAGGGAAAACATTTGAGCACATATTTAGATGGCAAAAAAGTACATGGAAAGATGTCCATCATTATCTATCAGGGAAAGACAAAATAAAACCACAATGATATACCACTATACATCTGTTAGGATGGCCAAAATTAGTAAGACTGACCTTAACAGGCAACAAAAGAAAAAACAGATAAATGTACTTCACTAGAATTAAAAATATTTGCGTATCAAGGATTAAGGACTGTGAAAAGACAATCCACAGAGTGGGGGGGGGGGATATATTTGCAAAGCATAGACCTATAAGTATTCAGAATACATATATAACTTTTACAGCTCAACAGCAACAAAACTAACAGCCCAATGTGAAAGTAGGCAAAGGACTTGCACAGACATTTCCCCAAAGAAGGTATACAAATGGCCAATGAGCACATGAAAAGATGCTCAACATCACTAATCATTAGGGAAATGCAAATCAAAACCACCGTGAGATACCACTTCTTATCCATTAGAATGTCTAGGGTTTTTTTTTGTTTGTTTTCTGTTTTTTTTAAAAGATTTTATTTATTTATTTGAGAGAGAGAAATACAGCGAGAGAGGGAACCCAAGCAGGGGGAGTGAGAGAGGGAGAAGCAGGCTTCCTGTCAAACAGAGAGCCTGATGTGGGGCTTGATCCTGGGTCTCCGGGATCATGACCTGAGCTGAAGGCAGTTGCTTAACCAACTGAGCCACCCAGGCGCCCCAGAATGTCTAATGAAAACTAATGGGTGTTGGTGAAGACAGAGAGATTTGGAATCCTTGCCCATTGCTGCTGGGAGTGGAAAACAATTGGAAAACTGTGGAAAACAATTTGGCAATTCCTCAAAAGTTAAGTGGCGAATTACCATATGGTCCAACAATTTCATTTCTAGGTAGAGACCCAAAATAAATGAAAGAAGGGACTTAAACAGATACTTGAACACCTATTTTCACTGCAGCAATATTCACAATAGCTGAAAGGTGGAAAAGACCCAAATGTCCATCAACGGATGAACTAACTGTGGTGTATACCTGCAATGAAATATTATTCAGACTTTAAAGAGTGGAAATATGAGACATGCTACAACATGGATGAACCTTGAAAATACTCTGCTAAGTAAAATAAGCCAGGCTAAGAAGAACAAATAGCATATGATTCTGCTTACGTAAGATACCTAGAATAGGCAAATTCACACAGAGACAGAAAGCTGAACAGATGTTACCAGGGGCTGAGGGCAGAAGGGAAAGGGGAACAATTGTTTAATGCATACAGAGTTTCTGCTCAGAAAGATGAAAAAAATTCTGGAAATGAATAGTACTGATGGTTGTACAACATCGTGAACATACTTAATGCCACTTAATTCTACACTTAAAAATGGCCAAAACAGGGGCGCCTGGGTGACTCAGTCTGCCTTCAGCTCAGGTCATGTTCCTGGGGTTCTGGGATCGAGCCCTGAATCTAGCCCCATGCTGGGATCCCTGTTCAGTGGGGAGTCTTTCTCCCTCTCCCTCCACCTCTCCACCCGCTTGTGCACCCCCTCAAATAAATAAATAAAATCTTTTTAAAAAATAAATTAAAATTAAAATCAAAAAATTTTAAATGGCGGAAATGGTAAATTTTATGTTGTGTATATCTTACCACAATAAAAAAATAAATTAAAAAACAATAAAAAAATAAATTAAAAAGACCGACCTTAATATGTGGAGCAACTGGAACTCTCATAACTGCTAAAGGGAATGTAAAATAATGCAAGCACTTTGGAAAACTCTCTGGTTTTTTTTTAAAGTGAAATATGGGGGCACCTAGGTGGCTCAGTTGGTTAAGCGACTGCCTTCGGCTCAGGTCATGATCCTGGAGACCCAGGATCGAGTCCCACATCGGGCTCCCTGCTCGGCAGGAAGCCTGCTTCTCCCTCTCTCACTCTCCCTGCTTGTGTTCCCTCTCTGGCTATGTTTCTCTCCGTCAAATAAATAAAATCTTTTTTTAAAAAGGTGAAATAAGCATTTCCCATATGACTTAGCCATTCCAATCATAGGTACTTGCCAAGAGAAAGGAAAATATCTGTCCATAAAAATATCTGTGTAGAAATGCTCATATGCTGAAATTGGAAACAACCCAAATGTCTATCCATAGGTGAATGGATGAGCTCATTGTGGTTTACACCCAATGAAGTATTACCCAGCAATAAAAAAGATAAACTATTGATACAATGCAACAATATGGATGAATCTTGAAATAATTATGCAGAGTGAAAGCTGTTAGACAAAAGAGAACATACTGTAAGATTTCCACTTCTTTAAAATTCTATAAAATGCAAATCAGTCAGTAGTGACAGAAAGCAGATCCATAACTGCCTGGGAACGCAGGGAGACGGGCTGGAATGAGGGAATACAAAGGAACTAGGGGAAACTTTCAGGGCTATGGATATGTTCATTTATCTCAGTTGTGATGGTGTCATTGGGTAAATACATCCATCAGAATTTGTCAAACTGTATACTTTTTTTTTTAAGATTTATTTATTGAGGCACCTAGGTGGCTCAGTCAGTTAAGCATCTGCCTTTGGCATGGTCATGATCTGAGGTTGTGGGATTGAGCCCCTCATCCTCTCAGCTCTCTGCTCAGTGGGGAGTCTGCTTCTCCCTCTGCCTCTCCCCCACCCCACCCCACCCCCTCTCATGCGTTTCCATGCTCTCTCTCTCTGAAATAAATAAATGCATTTATTTGTTTGTTTGTTTGTTTAAATTTATTTCAGAGACAGAGTGCGCACAAGCAGGAGGGGCAAAAGGAGAGAGAAATGGAACCCCCAGGAGACGCCACACTGAGCACAGCTCCCCATGAAGGCCTTGATCTCAAGACTCTAGGATCACAACTCTGAAATAACGGCCTAAGCAGAAACCAAGAGTTGGGCGCTTTCCAGCTGTGCCCCTGGGTGCCCCCAAAACATATACTTCGGATATATGCCATTTATTGTATGTCAATTATCCCTCAACAAAGCTGTTTAGAAAATAAGTTTAAGAAGGGAGTAGCCATGGGGCGCCTGGGTGGCTCAGCCAGTTAAACTGTCTGTCTTTAGCTCAGGTCCTGATCCAGGATCTAGCCCACATCGGGCTCCCTCTTCAGCGGGAAGCTTGCTTCACCCTCCCTCACTCCCCCTGCTTGTGTTCCTTCTCTAGCTGTGTTTCCCTCTGTCAAATAATCAATCAATAAATAAATAAATAAATAAATAAATAAATACGACCTTAAAAAAAGAAAAAAGAAAAAAGAAGGGAGTGGCCAGGAGTGGTCACGAGAGAACTGGAGTACAAATTCACTGACCGAGTCACTACTATATGTTCTGTAAACCTGATACACCATCCTTGATCCTTATAACCAACTGTGAAGAGTAAGAATTGTTATCTTTATTTTCTGATCAGTAACCTGTGGTTCAGAGAAGTGAAGCCACCTGTTCAAGTGCACACAGAGACGGGTCCAAACTGCTCTTTCCACTCCGCCTCACTATGTCCTAGCATGGTGAGAAATGGAGGAGAAGGTAGTGCTGGCTCATTGGTTGCTGACAATTAGTGGATCAGGGAACATGAGGCATGAAGGGTTACTCTTTACGATGGGGAGGCAGGGGTTTGGACTACTCCACTCATAGCATCGCTTACGACCATGAACCATTCATACACGTCCCTTCCCTCTGGTAAGCTGGGACAGGATACTTGGGGATTCGTGTCTCAGTTCTCTCCTCAACATAGACTCCATCTCTCAAACCCACGCTTAGAGAAATAGAACCATATACTGTGCAATTTCATTTAATGCTAAGGCAGCTCTTAGAACACAACAGAGCAGAGAAAGATCATTCAATATATTGTAGTGTGAAAATTGGTTAGCTGTTTCAGGAAAATAAATTTTTTTCTTTTTCTTTTTTCTATTTGTCTTTATTAACCCCAAGTTGATACAGAATTAAATATATGCTGTTAAGCAGAATTGAGTGTTTAGCAGATCTTTGAACTGATGGTAACATTCTAAGAATTGACAAGAAGAAATTGCAAGAGAAAAGATCGATAGTTTTAGTTCCATAAAATTTTGAAAAGTTGTACATAGAAAAATGTAACCCAAAGGTGGGGTGCCTGGATGGCTCAGTGGGTTGAGCCTCTGCCTTCGGCTCGGGTCATTATCTCAGGGTCCTGGGATTGAGCCCCACATCGGGCTCTCTGCTAGGGGAGGAACCTGCTTCCCCCTCTCTATGCCTGCCTCTCTGCCTACCTGTGATCTCTCTGTCAAATAAATAAATAAAATCTTTTAAAAAAAGAAATAAATAAAAATGTAACCCAAAGGAAAATAACCAAATGGTAAAAAATATCTGCCTCAAATATGATGGAAAACGAACTTCCAGGTTTCATAAAGCACTCATGCAAATCAATCAGAAAAACACAACAGGTCTCCCAGAGATAAATGGGCAGAGATACTTCACGCAAGAGGAAATGGAACAGGTAAGTATGCATAGGGCAAAATGTTCAATCTCACAAGTGGTTTTTTTAAGTGCACATTAAAACAATCACATTAGTGAAAATTAAAAATAAGTAATTACCAGGCTGGCACGAGGACAGTGTAATTGCAAGGATCTTCAGAGAAAGGTTTTTGGCAATATAGCATACGCTACTGCAAAGTGTTCAGACTCTTAAAATAGTGCTCCTTCTCCAACAGTTATTGCCAACCACTCTCATGGACTAGGCCCAGACGCACCAGTTCTTCCAAATGTGAGTCCCACGGCCGGATCAGGCACCTGAGCTCAGACCTGGGTCTATAAGACATCTCCGATTTGATGCCCCCCTCCTCAGTTGTGCATCTCACTCACACCACCAATGCCTCCTCCTTTTTCCCGGTTAATGCACCACTGAGTCACCAAGTCAGAAACCTGGGAGTCATTCTAATTACCTCTTTGTCCCTCACTCCTGCACATTCATCTTTTCCATCAGATCCTGCCAATACTCCATCGGCAATGTCTTTTGAATCTGCCTCTTCCTCCCCCCCCCCATAGTCTCGGATGTGAGTCTCACCTGCAGTTTCTTGCTCATATTGTTGAAATAGCCTGACCCATCTCCAAGCCACTGACACTTCCTTCAAGCCATTCTACAGGGAGCCATGGGAGTTATCTTTATAAAATACAAAGCTGATTCTGTGTCGTCCTTCAAATCTTTCAACGCGCCCCCCTTCATTGTATACCTACAGGCTAAAGTCCAAGATTCTTAAGCTTTAGCTGCTCTCTGTGCTCCACACTGCCTCGCCACCATCTTTTCTCCAGTGAGCCTCTCCCGGTTTTCTGTCCCCTCCTCCAAGCTTGCCTCTCCCATTGTAATGGGAATTCCTTGAAAGCCGAAGGAGATCTTAATCATCTCTGCCTCCTTGGTTGGTAATACTGAGGTTGACACAGAGTAGGCGCTCAATAATGTTGGGTGAAGAAATGGATTTCTTCTAAAGAAATCATTCAAAAATTAAAATTAAGGGGCACCTGGGTGGCTCAGTGGTTGAGCATCTGTCTTTGGTTCAGGTCATTATCCTGGAGTCCCAGGGTTAAGCCCCACCTCCCTGCTTGGTGGGAAGCCTGCTTCTTCCTCCCTCACTCCCCCTGCTTGTGTTCCCTCTCTAGCTGTGTTTCTCTCTGTCAAATAAATAAATAAAATATTTTTTAAAGATTTTATTTATTTATTTGAGAGAGAGAGAGACAGAGAGAATAAGAGAGAGAGTGAGCATGAGAGGGGAGAGGCTGGAGGGAGAAGCAGACTCCCCGCTGGAGTCCTATGTGGGAACTGATCCCGGGATCATGACCTGAGCCAAAGGCAGTCGCTTAACCAACTGAGCCACCCAGGTGCCCCTAATAAATAAAATCCTTAAAATTTTTTTTTAAATTAAAATTAAAATTAAAAAAGCATTTGACAGTAGGAAAAAGGTTATGAAGGAAAATGTTTCACTATGGCAGCATTCATAATACAGAAAAAGTGCAAAAACCTTAATGTTCAACAATAGAGAACTTTTATTAATTATGGGACAGCCATTTTTTTGGGAGACAGCCATTTACTGGAATATGATGCTGCTGTTAAAATACTAATTATGAAGATTATGTAGCAACTCATAAAGTGTTTATTATATAATAAAAGCAGAATAAAAAATGGTCTGTATGCTAGGACTAAAATTATGTAGAAGCATGCATGCACACAAACCGATCAGAATGAGAACAGGAAAAGGAACAAATGAATACAGATGATGTGTTTAGGGTGTTTGGGGAGGTACTGTTTGTGATTTTCTTAAGCTCTTTGCAAATTCCCCTCGTTATTGTTAGAATGTCTTCGTGCATAAATACAAATTGACAGAAAACAAAACATGTATGCTGAGAAAGGTGCTTGGAGTCCCTCAAGTCCTTGGACAAGCTGTGGTACAAAAGTAAATAAACTACTGACCTGGGAGGCAAGAGACCAGCTCCTCACCCCACCCTCACGCTTATTTGGCTGTGTGATCTTAGTTAAGTAAACTCCGCAGCTCTAGCCCCCCATTTCTCCTACTCTTTCCGGCTGAAAGTCTCATGGTTATTCCTCACTCCCGAAACAACTGCGAGCATTTCTGTTCGCTCTACCACTAGCTCTCCCAATGACCTCAGGCTGAAAACCTCAGAATCATTGTCTCATCACCTTCACGCTCTCTAATCCCCACTTCCAATCCATCACCCCTCTTTTCCAATAATCAGTTATAGCATGCTTTACTAAGGGCCGGGTTTCAGACAAAGAGGAGTCCCTGCCCTCCTAGTTAGCACTGTCTGGTTGAGAAGAGCCAACAATTTTTTTTCTCTCTTACACCTTTGCATACTGCTGAAGGGTAAAGTGGGGGGTAGAGACGCATAAAGTGGGATCTCCTGAATAATGAACTTGACCCCACAGTGGGAGGCATTTAGGGACAGGCTGGATACTCTCAGGGGTAGTGTAGTAAGACTTGGTAGAATGAGTAGGCTTTTGACTCAATTTATTCATTCAACACATACATAACAAGTGCTAGACACAGGACCAATCTCTCTGTTAGATGGCAAAGGGCCTGCCCAGATGAATGGGCGGTCTCTGTGCTGGGAATCACAGAGACGCTCACAGTCTAATGAAGGGCACACAAGGACACTACTCACTACACCGCAATGTGCTAAGTTTATTGACTTATTTATTTATTTATTCATCTATTTTATTTATTTACTTTTGTTAAGGTTTTATTTATTTGAAACACAGCTAGAGGGAACACAAGCAGGGGGAGTGAGAGAGGGAGAAGCAGGCTTCCTGCCGAGCAGAGAGCCCGATGCGGAACTCGATCCCAGGACCCTGGAATCATGACCCGAGCCAAAGGTAGACACTTAAGGACTGAGCCACCCAGGTGCCCCAACAATGTGCTAAATTCTGTCACAGAGTTTGGACAAAGGGCTCTGAGGCAGAGGAATGTGGGACTGACCCTGCCCGAGGGGGCTGCGGGCTCAGAGAGCCGGAAGGACTTGAGTTGTTAGGTATCCCCAAGGATGAGGAGTGGGACTAGATACCCAAAAAGGGGAGTGGGCTGTCCATGGCAGTTGCAAGCTGAGGAATCATCAGGTCCACAGGCAGGACACTTGAAAGCGGAAGCTTTCTGAGAGCAGTAAATAGTTTGGAGTGGCTTTAGCTTGGGATTTAGGATGGGGGAAGGGAGCAATGAATGTCCAGGCGCAGTAGGCAGCAGGTGACAGGCGGTGAGACCTGAGAGGCCAGGAAGGAGGGCCAAGGGCAGTTTCAAAGTAGGAAAGTAGTATGATTAGATCTAAGTTTTGGTGAGATAACCAGATGGTCTCTAATGTCTCTTCTCTTCCCTGAGACTTTATGGTAAGTGCTAAAGTGCGGTGTAGGAACTCAGGGCCAGGGTGCCAAGGTTCAAGCAAGGATCCCACCCTCCTGTCCCCTACACTCCACCCCCTAGGTGATCTGGGAGAAGCAAGAGAGAATAAAAATGTTGGGTCTTCCTAGGGGCACCTGGGTAGCTCATATTTCGGTTCAGGTCACCATCTCAGCATTGTGGAATTGAACCCCTCCTTGGGCTCTGCGCTCAGCACCTAGTCTACTTGGGATTCTCTCTCTTCTCCCTCCGCTCCTCCCTGCTCTTGTGTGTTCTATCTCTCAAATAAATAAATATCTTTTTTAAAAAATGTTGGTTTGGGGGCGCCTGGGTGGCTCAGTTGGTTGAGCGACTGCCTTCAGCTCGGGTCATGGTCCCAGATTCCCAGGATCCAGCCCCGCATCAGGCTCCCTGCTTGGCAGGAAGCCTGCTTCTCCCTCTCTCATTCCCCCTGCTTGTGTTCCCTCACTCTCGGTGTTTCTCTCTGTCAAATAAATAAATAAAATCTTTATTTAAAAGTGTTGGTTCGTCCCAACTTATCCTGTGGGCAGGTTGGCTGGCTCAGGGGAACTCGGAAAAAGGGACAGACAAAATATGTTTCAGAATTAATATTAAATATCTATTAAAATACATTCTACTGAGAATACTCAGAAAGACTGACGAATCACAGACCTGTACCCCTGAAACAAATAAGACATATTTTAATTTAAAAAATACCTTCTACTGATTATACAATCTCCTATATCTGGGACTTCAAGTAACCTCACTCTGTCCTGTCCTCGAAGGAAGGGATCAGGTCTAGCTCATCGTGTATTTCCAGCATCTAACGCTGAATCACGCGCACAGGAGGCGCTCAGCAAATATTGGTTGGGGCGGGGGCTGGAAAGAGAGGGAGAAAAATTGCCCAAGCTTCGGCCCTTATGACCTCCCACCAGCAGGTGGCAAGATAGAATACGGGTGCCCTGGGAAAGGGCGGAACTGGGCGGGGCGTTTGTGGCTCCGGCGCGCGCAGCCTCCGACCCTCTTTTCACGGGTACCGGAAGGAGGCGGTCCTCTTTTCGTGCCTAGCGCAGCCATGGTAAGGAGGCTTCTTCGCGAGCTCTCGCGGCCCATCAGCTGCCATCCTCCCAGGGCTGGGGCTACGCGGGGCTCCGGGGTTCCCACAGGGGATGGCCGGGCGGAGGCGAAGGCACTGCGGCCTGTTTGTTGGCCCAAGCGGGCTCGAGGGCGAGGGCGAACGGCGGTCACTGAGGAGGGGGGCGATGGGTGCTGCTGCCGGGAAGGCCTCGGTCTCTGGATCGGCCAACGCCCGACCACTCATCCTGTGACCCCCAAGGGGAACGGTCTTCTCCAGCCAGGGTGGGGCGGATGATGGGCCTGGGGCGCGTGGGTGCCGGGCCAAGAAGCGTTCTTTTAGTCGCTGTTGTTTATTTTTTGGCACGGCCTGACTTGACGTAGTGTGGCCGGTAAGCATGGGTACACGGCATTAAAGTGCTTCCGCATTTTAAAATGAAAGTGGCTCACAACTTGTGCTCTTAAGAGTACGAGGGAGCAGCTCTTGGCACGTGGTTTTGCTGAGAGCAGGTGACTGTCGCACCAGACACTTTGTAACGAGGTGGTGAAGTTCGGAAAACTTCGCTGTGTGACTGATTAACGGAGTAGCAGCACAGATTGGGCTGTTGTCCATATCCGTTGCAGGCTACCCCCGTGCCACAAAGTCCAACCCTTGGCCATTTGGCCAGAGTAGTTTATTAGAAAAAAACAGCCTCGAGAAGCGGGCACACTTTTCAGCGGTAACTTTGAAACACTTAGAACAGTCCCCCAAGACGGTAATTTGTGATCTCTGTCCAGTGGGGAGGGGAGATTGTAGTCGGAACCTATAGTAATTGCTAGATGACTGTATGCCTTTGCTTCTGTGCCTTTTGTCATGGGCCCCACTCTTTTTAACACTATGCGTTTTGCTGGAGAGGAAACAGGAGACTCAGTTCTTTGAAGAAGAGATTAGTTAGGTGTTCTTGAAACAACTTGTAACCATTTTAACAGCAGTGAAATCTAAAACCCTGAAATTCTCCTTCAGGCTCGTGGTCCCAAAAAACATCTGAAGCGTGTAGCAGCTCCAAAGCATTGGATGCTGGATAAACTGACTGGTGTGTTTGTAAGTATCATATTGTGAGCCCATATGATAAATTGTAAGTATCTTAAGGGACACGTTCAGGGGACCTATTTTATACTGGTTTACGTCCCAGGCACCCCTGATTACTATATCTGTAAATTACTTGGGCACAGGATTATGGGAAGAGTGTTCTTGTCTCCCCCCCCTTTTTTTTTTCTTAAAAGATTTTATTTATTTGACAGAAACACAGCGAGAGAGGGAACACAAGCAGGGAGCCCGATATGGGACTCGATTTCAGGTCTCCAGGATCATGACCTGAGCCAAAGGCAGTTGCTTAACAAACTGAGCCACCCAGGCACCCATTGCCTTCCCGTTTTGAAGGCCTTGTGCAACCTAGTTACAGCCCACCTCTTAATAGTGTGGCCTCAATTATTCCATACACCACATAGTACACTTAAATGGACTCTGAACTGAAGTGTTCTTAATGGGCCTGTACCTCTGAAAGGGGAAAAAGCCATGAAGCTTTTTGAACACCTCTTGTTTACCCATATTCAGGGCTGGTGGACAGACTGGTGTCTGTTTGATGGATTTTAGGACGCAGGAAATGGGTTTGAGTGAATCCCAATATATGTGTAAGCTAATTTTTTTTAAATCATTTCACAGGCTCCTCGTCCATCTACTGGTCCCCATAAGCTGAGAGAATGTCTGCCTCTCATCATTTTCCTAAGGAACAGACTTAAGTATGCCCTAACAGGAGATGAAGTAAAGAAGATCTGTATGCAGCGTTTTATTAAGATTGATGGCAAGGTCCGAACTGATATAACCTACCCCGCTGGTTTTATGGGTGAGTGCTTAGTGGTGGGCACTTGGTGATGGTTCCTTTTGGTTTTCTCTTCCTCTCCAAAATGGCGGTCATATTGAATATTGGTGGGCTTTTTAATGAGTCGCAGAAGTAAAGCATGACCTTCGCCTTCAGTTTCTTTACTAACCTAGTGTAGGACTGTAAATCAATCATGAATCATTTCTCAGAACCGAATTTCAATTCACTTTTGAGTTTTGCGTGTCATAAAAATGGGGTTTTGAAACATTAAGAGATTGGCTAGCTGTTGCCATTGGTCTTGGGAATTCTTGTTGGTATTTGAGGTGGGGAACATAGGTTTGTTGTTGCTGTTGTTTTTCTAGTGGCGTGGTTGTTACTCAGCATGGGGTAGTGGGTAGTTAATCAAAACATTAACCTTGTATAGTAATTAGTTAATGTTTTGATGTCAGATGTCATCAGCATTGACAAGACTGGGGAGAATTTCCGTCTGATCTATGACACCAAGGGTCGCTTTGCTGTTCATCGGATTACGCTCGAGGAGGCCAAGGTGAGTGTTCCAGACAGGTTGGGTCTTCATTCAGGAAAGTTACTTGGTTCTTAGAGCCTGGAGTGAGTATGTGGGGCTGGTCCATTGCAGTGAGGCAGATAGATAAAGATCGCTTAACAGTGGTATACCTGGAAATAGGCAGTTAACTTTGGTAGGGTTCTGTTGTGTGTGCAGTTTATGTCATGTTATTAAAAGTCCTGCTAAGAGTGGTATCACAGTTTGTTGCTGGATGTCTAATAAACCACATTTGAAGTTAGCACCTTAACAGATTATCTTATTTTATGGCAGAAAAAAAATTCTAGTTTAATAGTGGCTTCCAGGTTGTCTTGTAGAGGCAAGGAGAGTGATTTGTAGGAACATTTATTTGTACCGAAGTATGGGTCCTTTAAATAAGGGACCGGAAAACCAATACTAGTTCAGTCTCATTGGCCCTTTGTCATGTCTCCATTTGTGGCTCTGGCTTTACTCTGAGGGAAAGGAAAGGTGTTAATGGAGGACACTGGTCATCCTTGGGGCATTTGTTTGAGATAGTTCCCCCAAAAAAGGTTACAGACATTGATTATTTAATCCAGTTTGTTGTAGAGGTTTTATGCAAAAGTTTAAGGCCCCTTGAATTGTTGGCTATAAATGAAGGTTAATTCAATTGGGTGATTCAGCTCCTAATTTCCTTAGCTGCCTGGTTATCAGCAGGCTGGAGGGCATGGTCCAGTGGCATCAAGGTGATTTGATTTACTTGGGGGGGAGGTCAGGGAGTGAAAGTCCAAGGTCGACATGCTTTATGTGAAATGTTTGTTGATGAGGGGAACTGGTAATACAATTGTAGTTTGTGAGAGAAAACTCAATTATGTGAAAGCAGCTGCCAAGAGGCACTTGTTAGGGGGCTGATGTGGATAAGTTGGAGGGGAAAATTCAAGGGACCTGTGAGGCTGAGAAAAAAGGGTGATCAACCCACACACTGAAGGAGGCCCCCTGTTGTGGGATTTGGTGGTTGTAGAGCCTTTGATCCCTTAGACTTGAACAAGGGGGGTCAATGGAGTGTATTACAAGGAAAGGAAAACCTGTAACAGGACGACTACCCTAGAAAGGGACAGCGTAAGAGAAATTTAGGGAGGGTAGGAAGTAAAGTCCAAAACACTGTCCTGTAATTTGAGAAGCCAGGAATTCTTTGCTTTTAGTTGCTGATTGCATTTTTAACATAGTGACTTGGAGTTTCGAAATTACTGCTTCATACATTCTGGAGCATGGTGCATGTGAGCTAAACTAAATGTGGCTAACTTATATTTCCAGTATAAGTTGTGCAAAGTGAGAAAGATCTTTGTGGGGACAAAAGGAATCCCTCATCTGGTGACTCACGATGCTCGCACCATCCGCTATCCTGATCCACTCATCAAGGTGAATGACACCATTCAGATTGATTTGGAGACCGGAAAAATTACTGATTTCATCAAGTTTGACACTGGTAAGCAGCCTCAATGCTCCCTGGGTATAAGAGCTGTTCTTTACTCTTGTTATCTATCTATCTATCTATCTATCTATCTATCTATCTATCTCTGGAATGTAATAAGCATTAGGACTTGCACCAGGCCTGGGGTACAGGGTTTGGTTTTGTTCTCAACCTTCTTAGGTTTTGATGTGAACCTAATTAGCAACCATATCTGGAGGTCTTTTTTTTTTTTTTTTTAATGGGGATTTTATTTTATTTTTTTATTTGACAGAGAGAAACACAGCGAGAGAGGGAACATAAGCAGGGGGAGTGAGAGAGGGAGAAGCAGGCTTCCCGCCGAGCAGGGAGCCCGATGTGGGGCTCGATCCCCGGTCTCCGGGATCATGACCTGAGCCGAAGGCAGTTGCTTAACCAACTGAGCCACCCAGGCGCCCCTGGAGGTCTTTTGATGTAGTAAGGGATGGGGAAGAGAGCAGCTCATGATATTTGGAAGAAATGTACAGGGACTGTAGAACTTATGGCGTGTCATTTCACCATGGCTTTGTGGTGGTAAGGGTTAGTGATGGGGATGTATTCTGAATGGGGGGAGGAGTGGCCTTGGGGAGCTGTGAGGGGTTGAACAGGTTTCTCTTGGGTGGAGGATAGAAACAAACACCCAGGTATGTACAGTATAGCGTGTTCACTTCCAGAGGGGCCCAAATGCTCAGAATATTTCTGGGTGGATCTTCAGGTGTGAGGGGGAGGGGTGGGGCAAATCCTGAGAGGGTCCTTGTTTGGCTAACCTGTCCAGAGAAGTAAATTCAAATGGGGAAAACGGCTGATTTTGTTTTAAACCTATCTCTTGTCATTCATCACATTGGGTTACTGGTTGGCATGGTGCCTGGCCCTGAGCAGATTATTTCTTCTCCCTAGGTAATCTGTGTATGGTGACTGGGGGTGCTAACCTGGGAAGAATTGGTGTGATCACCAACAGAGAGAGACACCCTGGTTCGTTTGATGTGGTTCACGTGAAAGATGCCAATGGCAACAGCTTTGCCACCCGACTCTCCAACATTTTTGTTATCGGCAAAGTAAGTCTGGGTTTCCCTACCCTAGTCCGGGGAAACATGTGGATGCAGGTCCCACTGGGAGTGCAGCACCCAGCTCCCGGCCAGCTCTGCTGGTCCTAGTGTGAAGCCTCTTCTGGGAGAGGGCTCACACAGAGCAGGTCCGGGGCCAACCTGGGCTTTTAAAGTATCGCAGAATCCTGATCATCTTGCATGGTGAAAAGTGCCAGCAGTGGAGTGAATATGCCTTATACTTTGGTTCTTTAATTTGTATATGGGGGGTTGTGGGGAGGAAGGCACTAGGAGTTAGCCATGGATGCTGCTTCAGTAATTGTTAATCATAAACTACAAAGGGCGTGGTTTGCAAGTGGGCAGCAAGTTGAATAGGGTGATCCCGGCGGCCCAGGCAGTGGATATTTCTGCCAAACCAGCGTCTAAGTGTCTTAAGACTACCTGGCTGTTGCTAAATGTGCTCAGGCCTCTTTCTGTAAATGAGATAACAGGTGCCACGTGTGCCAAGCTGCCAGTGGGAGTTAGCATGCAGTGGGTTGTAATGTTCCTCGTTTTCTCCTGCAGGGCAACAAACCATGGATTTCTCTTCCCCGTGGAAAGGGTATCCGCCTCACCATTGCTGAAGAGAGAGACAAGAGATTGGCGGCCAAACAGAGCAGCGGGTAAAATGGTCCCTAGGTGACGTGATTGGAAGTCTTTATACCTAATTAAAGGTCATACAGCACGACAAATTGTCTCTTTGGTGTTTGTTGTGGTTTGGGTTGGGGTTTTCTGTTCATTTACAGTTGCCTGCTATTTGACTTACAACTTGAGAAGTAGATTGACCCTCAGGCCAGGCTTAGGCACTCTGATGCAGGGCTTCCTGCTTCTGTGTGTGTGTGTGTGTGTATGATATTTATTCACAAGAGGGAGAAGCAGGCCTCCTGCCGAGCAGGGAGCTCAATGCGAGACTCATCCCAGGTCTCCAGGATCATGACCTGAGCCAAAGGCAGTCCCTTAACCAACTGAGCCACCCAGGCGCCCCCTTGTCTTTTTTAAGACAACTCTGGATGGTGGGAAGGAGAACACACTGGACTTGACAAAGGAGCAGCAACTGAGCCAGGGGTGCCCAGAGTGTTGGCCGGGAACTCATCTGTCCTATTGACTTTTCACTTTGGAAAAAAAAAAATTTATCAGTGCTTTCATTGCACTGGCTCATCTGTTTTTCCCATCTTGCCCAGCTTGATCTCACCCAGGGTGGAAAATCTCCAGCTGTGGACATGATCATAAATGTGTGGGCTTGATGCTACAAAGCTACATGCTTATTTGGGCAGGCCTCACCTCCGTTCCTTGGGGGACTGTAAAGCAAAACCATCCTGTAGAAAGGCACCTTGCTCCTGCTTCCTGGAGTGTATAGGGTCATGGCAGGCTTGCCCCCGAATGTTTTTTTTTTTTTTAAGATTCATTTTTAGAGGGGGAACAGGTAGAGGGAGAGGATCTCCAACAGACTCCCCACCAAGCATGGAGCCCAATAACTGGCTCAGTCTCACAACACAGAGATGACCAGCCAAAACCAAGAGTTGGTTGCCTGACCAATAACCATCCACATGCCCCTTGCCCACCAATTTAGAGGTGGGGCAGAGGGAGGAGGGAATTCTCAGGTAGAGTCTCTGCTGAGGGCAGAGGGGGCTCAGTCCCAGGATCCTGGGATCATAAGTCTGAGCCGGCCTAACCAATCGAGCCACCCAGACACCTTGCCCACCAATTTTTTTTTTAGAAGGATTGTATTTATTTGACGGAAACAGGGAACACAAGCAGGGGGAGTGGAAGAGGGAGAAGCAGGCTTCCTGCTGAGTGGGGAGCCGGATGCTGGGCTTGATCCCAGAACCCTGGTATGACCTGGAGCCGAAGGCCAATGCTTAATGACAGCCACCCAGGCACCCACCCCTGCCCATCAATCTTAATGATTTTTTCCCTTGCTGCAGGGGGCCAGCTCTCTTGTTCTTGTTCCCATTCCCCTATAAGACATGCCTTCTGCTAAAAAAAAAAGCACCTTTATCTCATAGTAGGGCTTATCAAACTTTATACTATGGGGCCAGGTAACCTGTGGGGGGCTGCCTGTGCATTCTGGGATGTTAGACTGCATCCCTGGCCTCCGACCACTAGATGTTAGAGCATGCCTTCCTGTGCTGCCCAGTTGTGATGCCAGAATGACTCCAGACATAGCCAGATCCCTCTTGGGGAGCAAAATTGCCTTGTGTTCTGAACCACTATCCTATAGATCCTGCTGTGTCTCACCAAAACTTTTACTTAACAACTTGTTGCAGAGACTGTTCAAGCTTACTGGATGATCCCAGCATGACAGGTTTGAGGGTCAAAACCCGTTTTGGACATCTTTATCTGAGGCTTGGTGAGCCTGGGTAAGGTCACTTACTTATGTTACACTGGGCACAGGGAATAGTCCTCCCTGGTGCCCAGGTCTGTGGTCCATCAGAGGAGGCTGAACATCTGTGGCTTGCAGTGTCTTAACTGGTCCCCCCACCCCGACCCCCCGGGACTGGATCCTGGGCCTGGAGTCAGGAGGCACAGAATATGATCTTGTCAACCAAACAAAGGCGTGAACTAATCACTCAGGTAAAAGAGGGATGGCCCAGGAGTCTCCCAAGAGGATTTGGCCCCACAGGGCTTCTCTGTCTTTCATACTACAGATTCCAAAGCATCACTGGCCGGGGCTTGAGAGCAGTCAAACCTGGGGCCTCAGGACCCCAGCTTAAGCAGGCGAAAGGTAACCAATGCACATCGGAGAGGGGTGTAAAAGTGGGCTTGTCAGACATGTCGCTTCAGCGTGGTTCTCTTGTCGAGTGGAGCTCAGCCAGATAGGCAATTTTGATGAGGAGCCGGGCCAGAAGTAATCTTAAAGTGCCCCTTGAAAAATAGGCCAGGGAGACAGCAAAAGGCCCAGGGGCAGGAATCCCTAAGTCCTGGTGGATTCTCTTGCCGCCCCTCCTACTCACTGCTCCCGTGCTTCTCTTTCTAAGTCTCAGCTTAGCAGATGATGGAAATCATTGATTTTTAGCTCAGAAACCAAAGCAAATGAGGGGAATGAGAGGCCTCCCAGTCGGTTCTTTCTTCTCGCGTGGTGGTTTCAGAACTGCCTCATCAGCCAGCTATCTTGCACAACAACGGAGGAATTAGGGTATTTGGTGACAGTCTCCTCCCATCACCAGGATTTTTTAAATGCTTTATTTTTGTTTATGCTTCTACGTTTAAACTTTTTGGCAGGTTTTTAATGCCAGGTAACATGAGTTACCACAGTTATATTAGTTTCAGGTGTACAATTTAGTGATTCACCAGTTCCACACAGCACCTGCTGCTTATCACAAGTGTGCTCCTTAATCCCCACTTCCTAGTTCCCCCATCCCCCCACCCAATCCCCCTTTGGTAACCAGCAGTTTGTTCTCTAGAGTTAAGACTCTGTTTCTTGGGTGCCTGGGTGGCTCAGTTGGTTAAGCGACTGCCTTCGGCTCAGGTCATGATCCCGGAGACCTGGGATCAAGTCCCATATCAGGCTCCCTGCTCGGTGGGAAGCCTGCTTGCTTCTCCATTCTCTCACTCCCCCTGCTTGTGTGCCCTCTCTGGCTGTGTTTCTCTCTGTCAAATAAATAAAATCTTTAAAAGAAAAAGACTCTGTTTCTTGGTTTGTCTCTGTTATTTTTTTCCCTTTGCTCATTTGTTTCTTAAATTCCACATGAGTGAAATCACGGTATTTGTCTTTCTCTGACTTAATTCGCTTAACACGATACATTCTAGCTCCATCCACGTCATTGCAAATGGCAAGGTTTCATTCTTTTCTTATGGCTGAATAATATTCCATTGTATATATATACCACATCTTTACCCATTCAACACTTGGGCTGCTTCCATATCTTGGCTATTGTAAATAATGCTGCTATAAACACAGGGCTGCATGTATCCCTTTGAATTAGTGCTTTTGTATTTTTTGGGTCAAGACCCAGGAGTTCCACTGCTGGGTTGTAGAGTAGCTCTATTTTTAATTTTTTGAGGAACCTCCATACAGTTTTCCAGACCCGCTGCACCAGTTTGCATTTCTACCCACAGTACATGAAGCTTCCTTTTTCGTCACATCCTCACCAGCATCTGTTGTTTCTTGTGCTATTGATTTCCACCACTTTGACAGGTGTGAGGTAATAGCTCATTGTATTTTTGATTTGCATTTCCGTGCTGGTAAGTGATGGTAAGTGATGATGAACATCTTTTCATGTATCTATTGGCTGTCTGGAGGTCTTTGGAGAAACGTCTGTCCATGTCTTCTGCCCATTTTCTTATTGGACTATTTGTTTTTTGGGTGTTGAGTTGTATAAGATCTTCACGTAATTGGGATACTAGCCGTTTGTTGGACACATCATTTGCAATTATCTCCCGTCCCATAGGTTACCTTTTAGTCTTGCTGATTGTTTTTCTTCACTGTGCTTAAGCAAAGAACATTTTAAATGGGTTTTGTTTTTTATTTGTTAAACTAGCACAGGAATTTTTTTTATTTTTTTTTAATTTTTTTTCAGTGTTCCAAGATTTATTGCCCATTCCCCACACCCAGTGCTCCATGCAATAGGTGCCCTCAGTACCCACCACCAGGCTCTCCCATCCCCCCACCCCTCCCTCCAAGTCCCTCAGTTTGTTTCTGTGTCCAAAGTCTCTCATGTTTCGTTTCTCTCCCTGAATTACCCTACTTCCCATTTACTTTCCTTCTCCTACTGTCCTCTATATTACCCCTTATGCACCACAAGTAAGTGAAACCATTTGATACTTGACCTTCTCTACTTGGCTTATTTCACTCAGCATAATCTCTTCCAATCCGGTGATGTTGCTACAAAAGCTGGATATTCATCCTTTCTGACGGAGGCATAGTATTCCATTGTATATATGGACCACATCTTCTTTATCCATTCATCTGTTGATGGGCACCTTGGCTCTTTCCACAGTTTGGCGATTGTGGCCATTGCTCCATGAACATTGGGGTACATATGGCCCTTCTTTTCACTACATCTGTATCTTTGGGGTAAATGCCCAGGAATTTTTTTATTAGCAACTAGCCCCAACGTGGGGAAGATTTCCATCCTAACAACCAGGTGGTATGGGTGTACTTCGCCAAAGGAGCCTGAATATCATCAGACTGAGCTACAGGTTTCCAAATTAAATGGTTTATGTCTTTGTAGGGCTTCCAAAGGCTTCCAATTTGATTCATAAAATCTTAGAGCTGGAGGGAACCTTAGAGATCATTTCAGCAGGGAGGCAGACAAATGGTTATTGAAGTGAAACTGACTGAAGCAAACAGATCTTTATTGGGTTTGGCTGACTTCTCTTTTGCCTTCAGTGGACTGGGCCTCAATCTCCAGTCAGAAAGCAGCAGGGCACAGCTTTGAGAACAAGAAGAATACAGGGGCGCCTGGGTGGCTCAGTCGTTAAGCGTCGGCCTTCGACTTGGGTCATGATCCCCAGCTCCTAGAATTCACATTGGGCTCCCTGCTCAGCGGGAGGCCTGCTTCTCCCTCTCCCACTCCCCCTGCCTGTGCTCCCTCTCTCACTGTGTCTCACTGTAAAAAAAAAAAAATGGATGGAATCTTTAAGAAAAAGGGGGGAAAAAACAAAACAAAAAAAAACCTCTTGTTCAAAAGCATTTCCTAGGGGCACCTGGGTGGCTCAGTTGGTTAAGCGTCTGCCTTCAGCCCATGTTATGATCCCCGGGTCCTCGGATCAAGTCCTGCATCAGGCTCCTTGCTCAGTGGGGAGTTTGCTTCTCCCTCTGCCTGCTGTTCCCCCTGCTTGTGTGCTTGTGTGTGCATGCGCGCTCTCTCTCTCTCTCTCTCTCTCTCTCTCTCTCTCTCGTACTCTCTCAAATATATAATAAAATCTTTTAAAAAAAAATTCTAGGGGCACCTGGGTGGCTCAGTTGGCTAAGCGACTGCCTTCGGCTCAGGTCATGACCCCGGAGACCCAGGATCGAGTCCCGCATCGGGCTCCCTGCTCAGCGGGAAGCCTGCTTCTCCCTCTCTCACTCCCCCTGCTGTGTTCCCACTCTGGCTGTGTTTCTCTCTGTCAAATAAATAATATCTTTTAAAAAAATTGTCTATTTAATTGTCTGTCTCCCTGAAGAGTCTGTGAGGTCATAAGGTTAATCTTGCTCCCCACCATAATCCCTGCTATCTAGCCCATTTTCTGGCATGTTGTGGATGCTGAACCAAAGAATGAATGAATGAATGAAGAAGAGGTATATCCCGCAGTTCCCCTACAAACCCTCCCCTCCATCTGTCTCGTTTCCTCACTGTTTCCCCTGAGTACACCATGTATTTTTCACTTAAAAAAAGGAAGCCAAAGTTTTTGCTTGTGCTTAAGGCGACAAGGTCAGAAAATGTCACCTTCTGAAATTAGAACTAATAGAATCAACATTGAGTAGATGAAAGCAGCCATCTGCAAAATAATTCACTTTAAGGGTTGGTTTGTAAATGTGTACAAGTGAGACAAGGGCACTTCTCAGGTCTCTATGGTGACCAGCTTCCTGCCACAGGCTGGAGATCTGCCAAATATAAAGAAAGTGATAACGTCAATCAGTTGTAACCTGATTGTTAAAGATAATACTGTATAAGCAGGAGGGCCCTTGTGTACCTAGGGTCTTGAAAAGATTTGAGCCAAAGAGCAACACATTTTCTGTGTGTGATCATCATGGAGCACCACATGTGGTTTTTGTACAGTTTATAAAGCACCTCCGTGTGTTACCTCAGTAAATCTCTGTGATGACCCCACCAGGTGGACCTTAGCCCCCATTTTACACATGACAAAACTGAAGTTCATTACATTTGAACTTTATTTTTGAGGTGAATCATCTTGCCCTAAATCTCCCCCCTGCCACACACACACATTAACACCCACAGCTTCACAGCCCACAGAGCATGAGATGGTTAGGAACCCAAGGAGAGAAATACCCCTAGGGCAGAGACAGAAAGTTCTTGCAGTGACCAGTTGGTTAAACCAACTGGTTCATTCTGATGAATGTTGGTTCATTCTGATTCTGTGCTCTCAGGTAGCAGCTTTTAGCTTTTAGCTTTGAAGAGTTTTGGCTCAAGGCCTTGGACCCCATGAAGGGAGTTGGGGGTGGCTAATGAGGGGACAATGCAGCCAGACTGCAGCAAACATTTATTAGACAACTACTGTGTGGCCAGCAGTGCTAAGAGCATAGGATGTAGTGGTGAATAAGACACAGAGCTCCTCACCAAGCTGACAGCTTAATTACAGGTGTGTGACAAGAAATACAGTAGTCCCTTCTCCCTCTCTCACTCCCCCTGCTTGTGTTCCCTCTCTAGCTATGTTTCTCTCTGTCAAATAAATAAAGTTTTTAAAAAAAATACAGTGGTCTGGCAGAGGGAGAAGCAGGCTCCCCACTGAGCAAGGAGCCTGATGAGGGACTCTATCCCGGAACTCTGGGATCATGACCCGAGCTAAAGGAAAACACTTAACTGACTGAGCCACCCAGGCATCCCTATTCTCTTATCTGCAGGGGATAAATTCCAAGACCCCCAGTGGATACCTGAAACCGAAGATAATTCTGAGTCCTACATATATGATGTTTTCTCCTATACATACCTATGATAAAGTTTAATTCATAAAGAAACACAGTAAGAGATTAACAACAATGAATAAATAGAACAATTATGACGATATTCCGCTACAAATGTTATGTAAATGCGGTCTCTGTCTCCCAAGATACCTTCTTGTACTGTACTCACTCTACTCCTTCTTGTGATGATGTGAGATGATAAAATGCTTGCATGATGAGACGAAGTGAGGTGAATGACGTAAGCCCCATGACATAGCGTCAAGATGTTATTGACCTTCTGATGCTACGTCAGAAGGAGGACGATCTGCTTCTGGGCCATGGGCAACCTTGGGTCACTGAAACCATGGAAAGCAAAACTTCAGATAAATTTCCAAATACAATAAGATAAAGGCTCTAAAAAAGGGAACCCGGGGTGCCCTGGGGGCCCATGGAAAAGCCATCTACAGTGGTCTCGGGAGGGTCTGGGCCGGCTGCCCAGAGAAATCAACTCCTGAACCGATGCTGGAAAGGACTTAGCAATACAAAAAGAGGTTGGTTGGAGGAATCAGGATTGGGAGAGAAAATTTTAACAGGGAGACAGGGAGAAAACTGGGGGATGGGGTGGGTGGAAGTGTGTGACAATAAAAGGCAAGGCAAGAGAGGTGGGCAGGGGTTGTGAGAAGTGCGGCTATAGAGATAATCATAAAGAAGATCCATGATGTCATGAATCATGATTATTGATATATGGTTAAATCAATTATAATGTATATGGCTAGTACCGATGATTTTATACTTCTCCAATCTGACTGGCAGTGAGTGATTAAAGCATCTCGGTGTGGGACACAGAGCTCAGTACACGACACGCACCCTCACAACCATCCTACCATGTAGGAATTGTTCTGTCCCACTGAGCAAGTGAGAGAATTACAGGTCAGAGAGGTGAAGAGTGGACAAAAAGTCACAGTGGCTGTCATGTGGCTGCTTTGGCATCAGGACTGAAGTTTAATATAAATTCCAGAGCCCGTCCTGGAAAATGGCTTGCTTAATAGCACAGTGCTGCATTAGAGCTCTATAGGAATTTCAACTTAACTCTAAGAAAAATAAAGAAATCAAAGAGTTTTGGGCAAGGAGGAGACACCCAGATTGTGTTTTAAAGAACTCACCCTGGGGGGTGCCTGGGGGGCTCAATCGGTGAAGCATCTACCTTCAGCTCAGGTCATGATCTCAGGGTCCTGAGATCGAGCCCCACATGGGGTTCCTTGCTCAGCAGGGGTCTGCTTCTCTCTCTGCCTCTGCCCCCTCCCTGCTAGTGCACATGCTCCCCCCCAAATAAATAGATAAAATCTAAACAAAACAAAACAAAAACTTACCCTCACGCTAACTATGGGGTGAAGGATGGGATTGGAAGGGGGAGAATAGGGGTAGAGGGGCTGGGGGAAGATTTTGTCCTTTTACTTCATCACTCTGATGGTTGTGGTTTGGAGTAGGGAGGTGGCGGTGTGGGTGGAGAGAAGGGCGTAGATTTGCGAGATAGGAGATAACATTGACAGGCCCTGGTGCCTGATGGGATATGGGGAGTGAAGGCCAAAAACTTGAGGATGAGTCCCAGCATTCTGGCTGAGGCAAATGGATAAATGACGGAGCCATTTCTCAAGAAGAGGGACACGGAAGGAGGAAGAAATTCTGAGGAAGAAGATACCCACTGAGTTCACACTGCAGGTGGAGCGCTAGGTCCACGAGAGACATGAAGCCAGAGAGATGGTTCTAGAGTTCAGAGAACGGATCGGGACCAAGCATCAGGATAAAGAAAGCAATTCCAGTTGTGGGGGGATGAGGTCTCCCAGGTGTGTTGGGTGAGAAAGGCGAGGGCTGATGGGCGCCACCAATTGTGGGAAGAGGAGTGAAAAGGCTCCATAAGGCACTGTGGAGGATCTGCTTGCTCTCCTGGGAGGAGATAGGTGGTAAGCCTGAGACGGAGCTGGGACTTAGAGGTGCCTCCACAAAGAGGGGCACTGGGCAGCCCCATTGCCAGTTTGGGCGCTCGTGTAATTTTCAGTGAAGATGAGGGCTTGGGGCTGCCTCTCTACCCAGAGCCAAGGCTGCTGAGAGCCAGTGCCTCTCCCTCAGCGGATCCCCGTTGCCCTTGGGATATGAGGACATCACAGGATTTGATTGGACATTTTGAAGAGACAAGACAGCATCATGGTGGAGCTCGGGGCCTCTGCAGCAAGACTGCCTGCCTTCAAGACCTCCATCAGAGTTCTCCATCTGTTTGATGGTGGGCCAGTTACTTCACTCTCCTGAGTCTTACCTCTCCCACCTGTAAAAGGGGGATAATTAAGCAACCTCACAGGGTTTTGTTTGGAGGATAAAATGAACTAGAACATTCCCTGGCAGGTAGTAAATGCTACTGAATGTTCGCTGCTGCTGGCCAAGAAGAATGGGTCTGACCTATTACAGTTGCCAAATCCATATTCTCCGGGCCCAACTGCTCAGTAAACATGCTGAGGGCATTCAAAAAGCAGGAACAACAAAAGTGGAGAAAGCATAAGACAGTTGATGTTCCAAAGGTCTCCATCAAAGTAATCATCGCAGGAAAAAATCAGAACTTGGTTGCATTTTCTTCCCTTTTTTACAGTTTGGTACAATTTTTACTCTGACTCACCTAATTATAAGTGGTAGCATTAAGTGTGGAGTCGGGGGTGGGGGTCAATCCACTTTTTTCAGGACTTGAAGCCTCTGAGTCACAGTCTCAGATTATCCCATTAAAGCCTTTCAGCAAGCCTGCAAAGAAAGTGTCATTTATATCCTTCTTTGTGGAGGTGGAAAATAAGGTTCAGAGAGATCAAGAACAGACATGGGACTGGATGGATGGGAACCCAGGCAGATGCTGTCAGAGCCTCTCGTGAAGTAGGGGGATTGGATGGTTCACGGTTCTGGTGGGGGGGGCTCCTTGGCATGGGCCTATTTGTCCCATGTAAGAGGAATTCATGCTTTCATGCAAGAAATAAGGCAGTAAAGGGGCCCTAGTGGAGTGATTCAGGCCAGAAGGCAAAGATGGCTCTCAAGGCCTTCTGGAAAGCCCACTCCTTGGGGGCCGTAGGTTCACAATCAGTGTGTGTATGGCCAGAGTTGGGGGGGGGGGTGCCTGTCTTGGCCGGTGGCCAAGCCAGATGTTGTGGTGTGACTCCTCATAGTATGGAGCTCAGTCCACCCCTCACTGTGTTGGGAATTTGTGTGCCATAGTTATGCCCAACTTCGTCCCATAACTGGGAAGGTTTCAAAGGTCCTCTGGGTGCCTGGGCTGGGCCAAGGCAGAACCAGGGAGGCAGGACATTAGCCTCCCATCCCCTCTCACCATCCCCTTTCTTTGCACATGACTCTTTCCCTTATACTCTCTCCATGCATGAGTGTTCTCCGTCTTCCTGCAGCCTTCCCCATGCCAGGATTTCCACTAAAGCCTGACTGGCCATTGGCTTCATTACCCACGCCCCACTTATTGTGAAGAATGAGTCTCTTTGCCCCTGTATTTTTTTAAGTGAACTCTACCCCAACGTGGGGCTCGAACTCACGGTCCCAAGATCAAGAGTCAAAGGCTGGGGCGCCTGGGTGGCTCAGTTGGTTAAGCCACTGCCTTCAGCTCAGGTCATGATCCTGGAATCCTGGGATGGCGTCCTGCATGGGGCTCCCAGCTCCCAGAGGGGAGTCTGCTTCTCCCTCTGTCTGACCTTCTCCCCTCTCATGCTCTCACTCTCTTTCTCTCAATAAATAAATAAAATATTTTTATAAAAGAGAGTCAAAGGCTGTACAGACTGAGCCAGCCAGGCACCCCACCTCCTCCTCACCTAACAAAATCCTACTCATCCTTACAGTGACTAATTTTGGCTCTGCTTTGAAGCTTCTCCAATTTCCTCAGAAAGGGAGGGACAAGGGGCAAGTGCTCAGGGAGCACCTACTCTGTGCCAGCCGTGGAACCTGGGGTTCTATATCCCTCCCTTCATCACATCTTCACAACAGCCCTGTAAGTTTCTGAAGTCGAGGGAACCTGGGTTCAGAAACAGCAAGCAACTCGCCCAAGGTCACACAGCTGAAAAGGGCAGGGGGATAGGTCAGTTTAACTCCTGAGTGCCCATGCTCCTGAACTCTCTCCAGCTCATATTGCAATGCCTGTCCCAAGACATGTTCCCTCTTGAAGACCTCTGACTCCTCTCTTTTTTTTCTCTTTTTTAAATATTTATTTATTTATTTATTTATTTATTTATTTATTTATTTATTTATTTATTTATGAGAGAGAGAGAAAGAGCATGGGCTGGGTGAGAGGGGCAGAGGAGAGGGAGAAGCCGAAGAGAAGGAAGCCTGATGTGGGACTTGATCCCAGGACCCTGCGATCATACCCCGAGCTGAAGGCAAATGCTTAACTGACTGAGTCACCCAGGTGCCCCTCCTCTCTTTTCACCCCACTGCATGTCTGATCCGTCAGCAAATCCCATTGGCTCTACCTGCAAAATATTCCCAGAAACCACCACTTCTCATCCTCTCCACAGATTCCACCGTGTTCTAAACTCCCATCACCTTTCCCTGGATTACTGCAATAGTAATAGCCCCTAGCAGTGTGCCTGCTTCACCCTTGACCCTCACTGCCCTTCCTACATAGGATCTATTCATTACTCAGAAGCTGGAGGGATCCTGCTGAAACACATGTGCAAATCCTGGGTCTCCACCGCCAAATCCGGCAATGGGTCTCTCTTCACTTGCAGTATACATCCTCACATTGACCCACATGGCCCGCGTGTTCTGTCTCTCCCTCTTTGCTTGTCCTCTGGACCATGCTCACTCTGCTCCAGCCAGCCTGGGCTCACTGCAATTCCTCTGGCACACCAGACATGTTCTTGCCTCAGTGCCTTTGTACCTACTGTTCCCTCTACCTGCAACATTCTTGGAAATCAGCATGGCTTGCTGCCTCATTTCTTTCTTTCTTTCCTTTTCTTTGTTATTTTTTTTAAAGATTGTATTTATTTGAGAGAGAGAGAGAGCACGAGCAGGGGGAGGGGCAGAAGGAGAGGGAGAGACAGATGCCGGGCTGAGCAGGGAGCTTCTGTGAAGTTCGGATCAGATCCCAGGACCCTGAGATCAGGACCTGAGCCAAAGGCAGACGCTTAACCCAGCGAGCCACCCAGTCACCCCTGCTTCACTTCTCTCAAGTCTTCATCCAAAGGATACCTTCTCTGTGAGACTTTCTCCATCACCACGTTTAAACTGGCAACACCCACCCCACCCATTTTTCACTTGTCAGCAACTACAGCCACGCCTCTCACCTGGCTGTGATGGTTCATTTTATTTTATTTTTTAAAGACTTTATTTATTTATTTGACAGAGGGAAACAGAGTTAGAGGGGGAACACAAGCAGGGGGAGTGGGAACGGGAGAAGCAGGCTTCCTGCTGATGCAGGGAGCCTGATGCGGGGCTTGATTCCAGGAGTCCGGGTTCACGACCTGAGATGAAGGCAGAGGCTTGACGACTGAGCCACCCAGGTGCCCTGATGATTCATTTTATGTGTCAACCTGACCGGGCCACAGGGGTGGGGTTGGGGGGCAGATATTTGGTTAAGCATTATGTCTCGGTGTGTCCGCCAGGGTGTTTCTGCATGAGATTCATATTTGAATCTGTAGAGGGAGAAAAGCAGATTGCCCTTCCCAATGTGGGTGCCCCCTGCCCCGGTCCACTGAAGGACTGAATGCCATACGAGGTTGAGGAAGAAAGGATTCTTTTTGGGCACCTGGGTGGCTCAGAAAGTTAAGCCTCTGCCTTCGGCTCAGGTCATGATCTCAGGGTCCTGGGATCGAGTCCCACATCATCAGGCTCTCTGCTCAATGGGTAGCCTGCTTCCCCCTCTTTCTCTGCCTGTCTCTCTGCCTATGTGTGATCTCTCTCTGTGTCAAATAAATAAATAAATAAATAAAATCATTTAAAAAAAAGACTTCTTTCTGCCTGACTGTCTTGGAGCTGGGACGTTATTCTCCTCCTGCCTTTGGACTCAGACTGAAACTTCCACCATTGGCTCCCCGGGGGTCTCCAGCTCACCCACTGTGCACCGCAGACTACCCAGCCTCCAAAATTGTATGAAGTAATTCCTTACAGGAAATTTCTTATAGGTATTCATATACACCCTATCGGCTCTGTTTCTCTAGAGAACCCAGACAAATACACCAACTAGCGGTATCCTTTTATTTATATTTTACGAAGTTGTCTCTCTGCACTCCATGGGAAACTTCATGAGGGCGGGAACTTCCGTCTGTTTTGTTCACTGCTGTAGCCTCAGCAAGGTGCCTGGCATAGCATAGGTACTTAATAAATAGGTGTTGAATGAATGATGGGCCTTATAATTGCCCTGTGTTTGTGTATCTTGCTGCTTGTGTGTGTGTGTGTGTGTGTGTGTGTGTGTGTGTGTGTGTGTGGTGTGTGGTGTGTCTCTCTCAGGAGTCCGTGAGCCACTCCACCGCAAGAACTGGCCTTAGCACCCCCAATGCCAAGCAAAATGCCCACCACCGAGTGTCCAGTACCTACTGAATGCAATGCCCTGATACGACCCATACAGAAGACCATTCAAGTTTCCAGAACCCCCCAGAACAGAGCACTTTCTCAGTGCTGAATTCCGGAAGACCACCTCTCTTCTCCCCCCTAGCCCTCCCCCAAAACCCGGCCTTGGCAAGGCAGCCGCTGCCTGTCTGGTGCCCCTGCTCTCTCCCCGCCTCCCTCC
>PITA01016370.1:0-10497 GCA_004023965.1 Spilogale gracilis
CCTTGAAAAAGTAAGCCAACAAACAGAAAAGAAAACCACAGTTAAATTCAACAGAAGAAAAGTCATGGACTCTGATGAAGAGGACGATTATTGAAATTTAAGATGTTTAGAGACGAACTTAATGGAACAACAGTTCTAGGACAGATAATATTCGGTAGAAGTGAAGATCTGATTGTTTACTTTGTTTATTGTCTATATGTCTTTTAAAAAAATAAACTTGTTATGCAAAAAAAAAAAAAAAATATATCTAAAGTGCTTAGCATGTACACAGATCATGGTAATTACTCAACATTACTAACAAAAGTGGCGGTAGTCATGGTGATACCTAAGTCAGCTCTACCATTATTGATTAACTTGGCATAATCCACAGCATCTCACTTAACCTATTCAGTCTATTAATTTTTTTTTCAATTTTCAGGCATGTCAAATTGTCTCTTTTCACCAAGACTGGAATGAACATAGAATCTAGAGCAAGTAGAGTTGGGTTCTGGCTCTGGTTCTGCCACTTACTAGCTGCATGATTTGGGGCAAGTCACCAACTTCCAGGACGTGAAAGTTACTTTGTCATCAGCTCTGTCCATGCCCAAGGCAGGAGGTGGCAGGAAACATTCTGCTAAGAGGTGAAGGAATTGGTGTCATACAGAGATGCAGAGACGGAGAGACAAACAAGCAGCCAATCACTCTAGTCCACTCCAGAGCACAAATAGGAATACCTAAACACCTTAACTCCAGGCTTTCCAAACTATATTTCTCGGAACACTATTAGATTATACCAGACCCTGACCTCATAAAAGCAGGGACACTGGCTCTTTTCATTCTCTGCCTTAGGACCAGTGGCAGTGCCCAAAACATACTATCATATGGCCAACAGACTTAAGAAGGAGCTCAAGATCACTAATCATCAGGGAAATGCAAATCAAAACCACAGTGAAAGACCACCTCACACCTGTCAGAAGGGCTAAATCAAAAAGACAAGAAAGAGCAAGTGTTATTGAAATGTGGAGAAAAGGGAACCCTCTTGCACTGTTGATGGGAATATAAATTGGTGCAGGTACTGTGGAAAACAGTATGGAAGTCCCTCAAAAAATTAAAAACAGAAATACCATGCAATCCAGTAATCCTACTATGAGGTACTTACCCAAAGAAAGCAAGAACACTAATGCAAAAAGATATATGCACTCCTATGTTTATTGCAGTATTATTTACAATAGATAAGATATGGAAGCAACCCGGGACAACTGGGTGGCTCAGGCACTTAAGCAACTGACTCTTGATTTTGGCTCAAGTCGTGATCTAGAGATTGAGCCCCACATCAGGCTCCATGATGGGCAGGGAGCAAGCTTAATATTCTCTCCCTCTGCCTCTCCCCGACTCCCCTCTCTAAACAACAAAAAAGGACGCAATGTAAGTATCCACTGGCAAATGAACGGATAAAGATATAGTATATATATCAATGGAATATTATTCAGCCATAAAAAAGAAACGAAATCTTGCCATTTGAGACAACATGGTGGACCTAGAGGGTATTATGCTAAGAAAAATAAGTCAGACAGAGAAAGACAAATACCACATGATTTCACTTACATGTCAAATCAAAAAATAAATAAATGAACAACAGAAAAAGCAGAAACAGACCCATACATACAGAAAACAAACTGGTAGCTGCCAGAAAGGCGGGAGGTTGTGAGGATGGGCAAAATGAGTGAAGGGAAATGGGAGGTCCAGGTTTCCAGGTATAGAATAAATACTATTCTATAGTATTTATGAAATGTACAGCACAGGGAATATAGTCATGAAAGGCATGAAAGGTACAGCACAGGGAATATAGTCAATGGTTGTTATAGCATTGTATGGGCACAGAGGGGAGTCACACCTATGGTGAGCACAGTAAATCCAGAGTTGTCAAACCACTACTTTGCACACCTGAAACCAAGTGGCACTGTGTGTCAACTATAATTTAAAAAAAAAAAAGCATGTATTTAAGCCAAATCAAAACAAAACACACTATCATAAGATGTGCTTACCACAGCCCTGTTGAATGAATGAACACACATATTTGGGCCAAGCTGTATTGCACAATATCAAACTGGCTTCGTACATGCGTTCCTCACAGCCTTTTCTACATGAACAGGCTCTGTGAATCATAGAGAGTGCTACCTTGCCCAGCCTTATTTGATCACAGAACCCACTCCACAGCCCTAAACCTTATTAACATCTCCCAGACTTGTAGTATTCTATAAAACAGTTTGAGAAACATGTTATGCTCAGATAATTTCAGTCATTTTGGCCATCATAAAAGATACAAGTTCTCTTACTCTTTACACATAACATAATAAAAGGCCAACTAATTTGACTCATATCTAGTCTGAGCTGTCTCCTCCACCTTCACATCTCACCGTACCGCACGGGGCCTCCATGCTCCCGGCCCCTACCCAGATGTCCTGCCCAGTTTCTCTGCCCTGTTCCCTGTCTCCTTATAATCCATCTGCTCTGCAAATCCTTCTACTTTTTTCTTCCACTATCCCTTCTCTCTATATCCCTAATCTTCTTATGAACTTTCTTAAACTGCTTTAACTACTCCTCTTCCCTTTTCCCAATCAGCCAATGTCTCCATCTTGTAACTTATAATATTATTCCACCTCTGCATCTTTTCAAAGCACCTTGATCCAATCTGGGTTCCCCCCTCCATTCCAAACATTTATTTCCAAGTGTTTGGGAAAGCAAACACTCTAGGCCTTTCCACACCTCCACTTCTTTGCTCGAGTTGTTCTCTCTGCCTAGATGAGCATCTGTTGAAATGCTACTCATTTTTTAAGGTCCTGATGACATGTAATCTCTTTCATGAAGTTTCCCTTATTTTCAGCTCCTGCCATAGTTAACTACTCCCTCAAACCAGCCCAAAGGCAAATGGCTAACTCACCGCAGACATATGAAGTTAGTTGTGTATATGAATGAAGAGATAGCAGAGTTTGGAGAGAAGACCCTGAACCAGATGAGCGTATCAGGGGAATGACCAAGAGATTAGTGGCAAGAGGAGAGATCACGAGGGTATCTACATAAAGGGCTGTACCTCTAAAAGAGAAACAGCAAAGGGAAGCCAGAAGGCTGCAGCAGAGAGAGCTACAGAGAAGGGAGTGTTCTCATCATGCGAGGAGGCTGGGATGTGGGAGCCCTGATTCACAGTGGAACAATGCCCTTAGAGGATGGTAGGAAAGACTGGGAAGGAAGCCAGCAGAAGAATGGAAGTTCAGAATCATAGGGGAGGTAAGAGTATTTGGGAGACAGCTGATCAGAAAGCTAGGAACCAAGGAAACTGGGGATAAGAGGCAAAGACTAGGCCTAAACTGGCAGAGGCCCCAGACGGTTCAGAGGCCAGATGAGTTAAGCATTCAACAGTCTTTGATCAGCATTCAAAAGTAGGTTGATGAATAATCTTATAATGTCTATGAAGAACAGATTTCTCCAGTGCTGTACTCATGACATAATACTTATCCATGTGTGTGGGCTCTGTAATGGGGGGAAGAGGTAGGGATGGGGGGAAGTGGTGAGAAGGGGCTGGATAAGGTATCTCCTTTCCTTAGGGCAGAGCTCTGAGAGCTAAAAGGGAAAAAGCAAGATGAGTACCTAGAGTCTCCAGGGATCAGACCTCCAGACAAGGTAGAGGCAACAGCGGCACCAAGGCCCAAGAAGTAGGGGGCTCAGCCAAAGGGTAGGTAAAGAATGGCAATGAGGAATCTATTCACCTTCTGTAAGTCTGTACTTAAGGCATGGCTCTCTCCATGGCAAAGAACTCTGATTTTAAGCAGACAACAACAACAAAGGGAATGTACTGGCTCAGGAAACCAAGCAGGCTTGGATGCTCCAGGCACATCTGAATGCTGAGTTGTTAGTGGTGGTGGTTTTATGGGGTTTTTTTAAATTTTCTTTTTGGGGGGAGAAGGAGGGTGCAACAGAGTAAGCCCAACCCAGGGCTCAATTTCACCATTACCATGAGATCATGACCTGAGCCAAAATCAAGAGTCCCACACTTAAAAGAAAAAAAAAAAAAATGAGTCTCATGCTTAACCGGCTGGGTGACCCAGGTGCCCCTGAACTCTGGAGTTCAAATGGTGCTGTCTGTGATCCCATCCCTGCTCCATGCTGTCTCACTGCATGCCAGCTTCATTCATTTTCTCCTACTTCAAAGCGCTTCCCCTATAGGCAAAGATGGCTACCAGGAGCTCCAGGTGAAATCACTCTAGCAGGAAAAAAAAAAATCCCAGAGGAAAAGAATGCCTCCCTTCCCAACTGGCGCAGAAATGGAGCCTAATTGAGCAAGGCTAGGTCATGTACTAACCTCTGAACCCACCACTAGGTCAGGTGGAGGCACCTCTTGGATAGGCCAAAGCTAAGTCACATGATCATCTCTGGGGTTAGTGTCCAAACCACAGGAACCGTGGATAGAGAAGTTCTCCAAAGGAGGGCCAGGCAAACAAATCAGGAGTCCACTACGGTGTAGTTACTTGTCAGGCCCCAGATAACTAAAGAGATGCCCTGTCCTGCTACGTAAAGGGGAGAAGTGAAGTGGGGAACAAAGGCAAAAAGAAATGTAGATAAAATTAAATGTCCTTATTTTTTTTCTATTTTCTTTAATCGTGTTATGTTAGTCACCATACAGTACATCATTAGTTTCTGGTGTAGTTGCAGCCCACTGGCAAATACTTGAGGCAAATAAGAAGCAGAGCAGTCCTCCAGGAACTACCAATCCCACCATTAATGTCTTGCAAAAGGCAAAAACAACCTTAGCTGGACAGTAGCTAGGACTCAGGAACCTGTGAGTCTTTACCATATGAAAGTCATTTTGGAAACTTCCCTTGGTCTTTACCCCCAACCCCACTCCATAGCATATAATCAATTACTCCTCACAATCCCTGGGCAGCCCTTTCTGCCCAACGGTCCGTCCCCATCCTTTAATAAAAATCACTTTTTTGCACTGAAGACATCTCAAGAATTCTTTCTTGGCCATCGGCTCTGAACCCCAACATCTACACATCACAAGGGCTTTGAAGTCAGACAGAACTGGTTTTAAATTTCAGCTTTGACACTTGCTAGCTGTGTGACCTCAAGTAAATTACTTAATTCCTCCATGCCTCAGTTTCCTCCTTATAAAATGGAGATAATAATAGTACCTACCTCCTAGAGATGTTTGGAAAGAGTAAATGGAATAATGCACATAAATTGCTAGATAGACACAAAGCTTGACACAAAGTGATCAATAAATAGTAGCTGTTATTAGTAATAATAACACTAATGACAACTATTATTATTTAGAATAAGGGTACCACATGAAGGGTGAACTGTGACTCGGTGAAAGAGAGAGCCCTGTCAGCACCTGGATAATCAGCCTGCGTCAGTTTCATTAAAGGGCAACTCGGGACATGATACAAGGGCCTAAGGGACACTAGGGACACAATCAATAAATGTGTTGATTTATTTAAATCAATAAATGTGCTTGTGTGCCAGGCACTGCAGATACAACCATGAAAAAGGCACATATGACTCTGAGGCAAACTACAAAAAAACTATAACTTTGTGTGACATTATCTGGAGGAAAGAGGGGTTGACTGAAGCTGCTTCGTTACTTTCAGTACCGAGCATACAAGAGAACAATGCCTGGGCCCAACTGTTGGAATGCTAAGAAGGAATGATGTGGGAAACAAAGGTAGAAGAAAAATTATCATTTCCTTACTATTTACACCCCATTAACAAATCCTTGAAACAAGCAAGTGACATGCCTCTAGGAACTTAGCTGCCTGGATGTTAAGACTTCCCAAGGGCAAAAGGAAACCTTAGCCTGACCCCCTAGGATCCTGTAAGTCTACTTTAATATATAAAAATTCCTTTGAAAATCTCCTTTATCTCTACCCCCCAAGATACATGTTGGCAATCATCCTCCAAGCACATGACCCACCGATATACATCTGAAGAGCCTCATGACTGAGTTTTTACTAAACTGTAATAAATGGCCTTTTCCTAATAGCTAGCCCCCTCAAGGTCCTGGAAACCTTGTTTCCAAAATCCTGGAGAGGCTCACACTATCCCTAACCCCCTTCCAACTTGAAAGTATATAATGGGCCACTCCTCATGACCCAGCGCAGCCCCTTCTGCCCATGATTCCTGTTCCCATGCTTTAATAAAACTACTTTTGTGCTTTAACTATTTTTGTCTCATCTCAAGAATTCTTTCTTGGCTATAAGCTTTGAACCTTAACGTCTTTCCTATATCAGAAACCTAAGAACTACAATCACTTCCCCAAAAATGCCTTTGCATGAATTAGAAAAAGTGTACCCTCCTTTAAAAATTGTACTTCCATTTTCCAATAATCTGTCACAGTAAATAAACAAACCTCCTAGATCTCCAACGTGAATGACATCTCAGAGTTTTACAGTGCATAACCTGTACAACTGTACATGGTGGCCCTGGGCAGAGGCAAGGAAGCTGAGCTGGGGACAGAGAGGTCAGGGTAGAGGGGTACGGATGGAGTGTCTGGGAGTCCCGGGGCCTTTGGGGACAGAGAATAACATTTGCTGTACCATTCAATACGGCAGCCACTTGCCCCAGAGAGCTACTGAGCCCCTGAACTGGGGCCAGGCAAATGAGGAACTACATTTTTAATTTTATTTAATTTTAATTAATTTCAATTTAAAATTTTAAACTGAAGCAGTATAAAATGTTTCTCTGTGAACCGCAACTTTATCATTTGGTCGGACAACATTTTACATTATCGACGGAACTGCATAAGACATTGCCTTGCCTTGTGCTGGGTCATATTACTCATCATCAAGCTCCTGAGCTGTTTCTGGCATCTCATTAATAATCATTGTAGGATTATACAGTGAAATTATAATGTTTCTTCTACATTGGGCTACACAAAATATACTATAGAAATAAATTTCACCTAGTGTGTTTTGCCTGTACTCTCTCAAGTCAGACTGTATTGTTCTCAACTCTGTCTCCACCGCTTGCTAAGTCAAATTTCCCTGAATCTCCGAGCTTCAGGCTCTTTATCTGTAGATCATTGGAAATAATCTTGCCCAGTTCACTGGTTTATGGGGGGGGCGGGGGGTTAAATGAGCTAATCCATGTAACGAGCCTCACTTAGAGCCTGGCATGTCTTATATGCTCATAAACATTAACTACTGGAAGCAGGCAGTATGTTGTTTGGGAATAAAGAAGGTAAAATGAATTGTCTCCGTGTATCATCAAGCTCTACTTGCTGTGGTATAAGAGGGCACATGCCATCTGTTTATCTCCTATGCGTTTATCTTTCTGGACCAAAGAATTCAACAGGAGCATTTTACTCAGTCTTCTCTGCCACTGACAGATAGGTCTGATTTTCTCGAAGTCCATTACATCTTTATAGTACATTGATGAAACTGTCTTACATACTAAAACATGAAAATGGGTAAAATAACATTTCTGAATTATTTGTAACAACACCTAAGATTTAGCTAGCTTTTTGTTCCAAGTCATAACACTTAGTGAATCTCTTCAGTTAAGAGTTCACAATCATATCTCAATCTCTTTCTTGAGTAAAAAACTAGAATGCAGGCTGCCTGGGTAGTTCAGTCGGCTAAGCATCTGCCTTCGGCTCAGGTCATGATCCCGGAATCCCAGGATCAAGCCCCATGTTGAGCCCTCTGCTCAGCGAGACGTCTGCTTCTCCCCCTGCCCCTCACCCCACTCTCATGCTCTCTCAAATAAATAAATAAAAATCTTAAAAAAAAAAAAAAACTGGAATGTCCATCTGCATATACAAGTAGATTCATTTTACCTAAATGCATTCTTGACCATGGCATGGACTTGAGAACAGCAGTTTGGCTTTTAGCGTCCTGGTATGTTCATGTTGATTGTAACCTTGGGACTTTAGACTGTGTACTCCCTCTTCTCCACTGTTTATTTTTAAAAAATAATAATGATTAGGCTAGTTTACCAACATTTGTTTTCTAGGAAATGTCCATCTTTGCCTAGCTTTTGTTCTATTCCCATCCTCCATGGCTGATTTAGAAAAACATCTTTCCAAACTCCCACTGACTCAATTTAACAGCCTGCGTGTAGTGTCTTTTCAAAGTTACTCTGCAATTCAGTTTATCTCTAGTTTCCATAATTATTTAATGCTCTTTAAGAACTCCAGTGAATGTGTCAGATATGATCACCCCCGATAAAGGAATAGCCTATGCCTCAAAAGGTTGTATTTGCTTAAAATGTGTAAAATCCACTTTCCCAACACATACACACTCACGGCAGAATTTATTTTGATTCCATCTGTTCCACAAAGTTCCAGAAAAATGTCATAGCATGTTCAATTTACCCTCTTATTCTCAGCAAGCTATTATCCTCTGAGGCTCACTTTTCTCATCTGTAAAATGGGCATAATATAGAGGCCTTCTGATAAACAGAGCAAGTCATCTCATTATTCATGAATGAGTATAAAACACTCTGAAAAGCTCAAAGTCCTTTACAAGCATTAGGCCATGAATCTTTCTGAAGTGGACTGTTAATTATGTGTCATTATGCTTTGCTTCATAGGTGGAAACCTGAAGCATGGGAACACAATACCAGTTAATAGCCAACTTAAAAATGTAGCCCAAGCTTTAAACATTAGACAGGAAGATGTCAAGGGAAAAATCTAAATAGGAATCCACTCTGCTCTGGTTCTTTATCGAGAAACAACATTAATGCAAAATTCCCTCACATTGCTGGCTATCCTGCCACCACCGCCCCCACTTCCTCTTACAGTCTGAGAACTGGGAAATGGGTGGGAGGGTTGGCATTCCCTGCGGGCTTATAATGCCTTCCCCTGCTTACACAAAGGTTCATGAACCCCAGGCCAGGTACTGAGGTCAAATGTTATTTCACAGAAACCATAAACTTCTCCACCTTTTGTTACTGATCTCTGGCAACTTTTTCTACCGCATCCAACAAAATGAAATGAGGCTCTAGACATTACCAACCAGAACATAACCTCTGCCAATGGACCTGCTGGGTTACTCCAGCTTTATTATCTGATCTATAACCTGGTACATAACATTGTCTGACTAGCTCCAGCTCAAATTTGTGTCTTCACACAAAGTAGATACTATTGCACTAAAAGGTCAAAAAAGAGAATAATGGAAATTTTAAAAGCTTTATATAGCTAGTGAGCTTTTTAAAATTATTTTGTGGGCGCCTGGGTAGCTCAGTTAGTTAGGCGACTGCCTTGGGCTCAGGTCATGATCCTGGAGACCAGGGATCGAGTCCCACATCAGGCTCCGTGCTCGGCGGGAAGCCTGCTTCTCCCTCTCTCACTCCCCCTGCTTGTGTTCCCTCTCTGGCTGTGTTTCTCTCTGTCAAATAAATAAAATCTTAAAAAAAAAATGATAATTATAACAAGAAAATGCCTATATGAAATAATGCTACCCAAAATTTGTGCCTGAACTAATTATAATCTCAAAAAGTAATTGCATATATATAAGTATATCTTATATATAAAATGCATATATGTAAAGCACACATATATTGCATATATATAAAGGATTACAGAACTTGGAAATTACATAAATAGCATGCAGTGCTCTGCAGTGCTCCTTAAGTTAATTATTTTCTAGAAATTTGCTGAAGATTTTTAACAAGTCAAATGATAACTGAGAGGGGTTCACCAAGATTCTCTCTGGAATGCTTCTGGGGTTGTTTTTAATTTCTTTGTAGGCTTCAGCACTGTTTACATTTTTTTTTAAGAGTTAGTATACAGGGCGCCTGGGTGGCTCAGTTGGTTAGGCAACTGCCTTCGGCTCAGGTCATGATCCTGGAGACCCGGGATCGAGTCCCACATCGGGCTCCCTGCTCGGCGGGGGGCCTGCTTCTCCCTCTCTCACTCCCCCTGCTTGTGTTTCCTCTCTGGCTGTGTTTCTCTCTGTCAAATAAATAAAATCTTTAAAAAAAAAAAAAAAAGAGTTAGTATACAGAAGATAACTTTTTTTTTTTTTTAAATGATGGCAGGGGGATGCCGGGGTGGCTCAGTCACTTAAATGGCTGCCTTAGCTCAGGTCATGATCCCAGGGTCCTGGAATTGAGTCCTGCATTGGGCTCCTTGCTCTGCAGGGAGCCTGCTTCTCCCTCTGCCTCTGCCTGCCACTCTGCTGGCTTGTGCTCTCTGTCTCTCTCTCTCTCTCTGACAAATAAATAAAAATATTACAAAATAAAATATAAATAAATAAATGATAGCAGGGAGAATCCACAGAGCCCACCGAGAGTTGAGGAATCTCCATGGCATCCAAGGATTTTTCCCTACTCTAGGTGAGGGAGGAGGTTGTGTCAAGAGCTCTGAGCCCAAAAACCCTCTTTCAGGTATGACTCCAGAAACTATGAACAAGAATTCTTCAATATTCAGTGCTTCTATAACTGGTTTAAATATGTGACCAATAAGTTGACAATCCTTTTAAAAAACTGAAAAGCATTCATACCTAAATTTATGTATCT